>JALIZH010026466.1:0-38952 GCA_030522465.1 Rhipicephalus appendiculatus
GACGCGGTCGCACTTTGGGGCGTATCAAATACGTTAAGTACGGGCCGTGGCATTCAAGAGTGCCGACACAGGGAAAAAATTGCTGCGAGCAAGGCACATTGGAACTTAGGAGCGTTGCTGCGTGTTATCTACCCTGGAAATATAGTCATACTCCGCATTGGTTACTGCAGAACCCACTGGACGTGTCCGAGCGCTTAGTGCCCTGCGGCACTGTCAACGAGATAACGCGGTTGCGGTGGTGTGTTCATGGTCTGGAAGACAAGGGCTTATTGGCGTGGTTTGCCGACATGGTGCGGCGGGAAGGCCCAACGGCGGACGACGTGCCGCACTTGTTACGTGTCGTGGGCGAGCAGCCATTGGTGGTCGCACCAGACAGAGCTGCGCTTAGCCTTCAGTGCAGTTCACACAAATGCGACTTTCTTTTTTACGGCTGGCTGATATGGGCCGGGCACGTAGCACGTCGGCAGGATAACCGCTGGTCATTAAGGGTAACTGACTGGATTCCAAGAGATGGCAAACGCGTGAGGGGGGAGACAGAAAATTAGGTGGGTAGATGAGATTAAGAAGTTTGCAGGTATAACGGGGCAGCAGAAAGCACAAGACTGGGTTGATTGGCGAAATATGGGAGAGGCCTTTGCCCTGCAGTGGGCGTAGACAGGCTGCTGCTGCTGATGATGATGAAATGTCATCTTCATGAAAAGACACCTGCTCTCTTTCTCCTCTTCTTCATCGTCGTGCCAGAACACATCCACCGATTTCTCCGGAGCCGGATGCAATAATTGCCATGAGTTAGAAAACAAGTACGGAGAGAGGGAAAGAGACAGAGAAAGTGAGAACGGCTACAGAGAGAGAGACATACAGAGAAATAGAGCAAGGAGGGAGAGGGTAAATTATAGAAGGCAAGTGAACGGCTACAGAGAGAGAGAGAGAGAAGCGACAGACGGAGAAAGAAAGGCAGACAGCGAAAGAGAGCAAGGGGTGAGAGGGTAAATGATAAAAGGCGAAAGAACGGCTACAGAGAGAGAGAGACAGACAAAGAAAGGCAGAGCGAGAAAGAGAGCCAGGGATGAGAGTGCAAATGATAGAAGGCGAGAGAACGGCCACAGAGAGAGAGGCAGAAAGAAAGGCAGAGCAAGAAAGAGAGCTAGGGGTGAGAGGGTAAATGATAGAAGGCGAGAGAACGGCTACAGAGAGAGAGAGGCAGAAAGAAAGGCAGAGATAGAAAGAGAAGAAGGGGGTGAGAGGGTAAATAATACAAGGCGAGAGAACGGCTACAGAGAGAGATGCAGAAAGAAAGGCAGAGCGAGAAAGAGAGCAAGTTGTGAGAGGGTAAATGATAAAAGGCGAAAGAACGGGTTCGAAGAGAGAGAGAGATAGGTCCACTCGTACTTGACTGATTCTAAAAAAATTTGTGGTGGTCGATTCGCGAGGAAAATTTAAAGGTGATGTACCAGGCCCCTTTAACATTTCTGTTAAAGGGGCCTGTTACACTTTTTTTCGGTAACCATCGAATGACTTGATTTAATAGCTCCTGCCGCGCGCTGCTCAAACACAATGAATGAAGCATGAAAAGTAAGAGCGGCAACTAAAGCACTTCACTGTTTTTTTTCCTCTCTCTTGAACGCATGGCTTACTTGCAGTGTGATCGCAAGCTCGCGTGGGCACGTGGCAGCCTCTAGCGGCGGTGGCGATAACTATACAGCTCGCGATGCTCGAATCGGCCAACGGCCGTGAATTTTGCTGTATTTCATCATTTGTAGAAAGAAGAATCTGTATCCCCTGCACGGGCATTATTTCGCATCAAATTTCGAGCATTTCCTGCGGCTGTCCAAGACTGCTCATGCATCGAATATTGCACTTAAAGTAGGCCACCACTCAATACTTCTGCTTAGTTCCACCTATACTGCACAGTTCCACCTATAAAGAAACAGCCCGAAAATTTCTGGGTGAAAATATTTATTAGAAGGAAAGCTATCACTGTTCGCGTTACTGTAGAATTAAAAAAAAATCGTGTTTTAAGAAAAATGGCTATAAAGATTTGAACCGAATGTCCATGCTCAATACGCCTGAAATATTCAATATGCCTGGGAACTCTTTTGAAGCAGATATCCTTTTGAGCGAGCTGAAGCACGTATTTTTTAACTAGCTCGTTTTGAGTATTTAGCTGACTCTCGTCTACGTGCTCCACAGCGGGCCCGCACTTCGAATATTGATTCCCTAATTTGCGTTGACGCTTCTTTTTATGACTAGATGGCAGGTGTTGTGGAACCCTCTCACCCCTTGCTCTCTTTCTCGCTCTGCCTTTCTTTCTGCCTATCTCTCTGTAGCCGTTCTCTCGCCTTCTTTTATTTACCCTCTCACCCCTTACTCTCTTTCTCTCTCTGCCTTTCTCTGTCTGTCTCTCTCTTTGCAGCCGTTTTTTCGCCTTCTATCATTTACCCTCTCACCCCTAGCTCTCTTTCTCGCTCTGCCTTTCTTTCTGCCTCTCTCTCTGTAGCTGTTCTTTCGCCTTCTATTATTTACCCTCTCACCCCTTCCTCTCTTTCTCTCTCTGCCTTTCTTTGTCTGTCTCTTTCTTTGCAGCCGTTCTATCGCCTTCAATCATTTGCACTGTCACCCCTTCCTCTCTTTTTCTCTCTGCCTTTCCTTGTCTGTCTCTCTCTTTGCAGCCATTCTTTCGCCTCTATCATTTACCTTCTCACCCCTAGCTCTCCTTCTCTCTCTGCCTTTCTGTCTGCCTCTCTCTCTGTAGCCGTTTTCTCGGCTTCTATTATTTACCCTCTCACCCCTTCCTCTCTTTCTCTCTCTGCCTTTCTCTGCCTGTCTCTCTCTCTCTCTTTGCAACCGTTATTTCGCCTTCTATCATTTACCCTCTCACCCCCTTCCTTTTTTTTCTCTCTCTGCCTTTCTTTGTCTGTTTCTCTCTCTCTCTTTGCAGCCGTTCTCTCGCCTTCTATCATTTACCCTCTCACCCCTTGCTCTCTTTCTCTTTCTGCCTTTGTTTCTGCCTCTCTCTCTCTGTAGCCGTTCACTCGCCTATCATTTACCTTCTCACCCCTGGCTCTTCTTCTCGCTCTGCCTTTCTTTCTGCCTCTCTCTCTGTAGCCGTTCTCTCGCCTTCTATTATTTAACCTCTCACCCCTTTCTCTCTTTTTCCGCCTTTCTCTGTCTGTCTGTCTGTCTCTCTCTTTGCAGCCGTTCTTTCGCCTTCTATAATTCACCCTCTCACCCCTAGCTCTCTTTTTTCACTCTGCCTTTCTTTCTGCCTCTCTCTCTCTAGCCGTTTTCTCGCCTTTTATTATTTACCCTCTCACCCCTTGCTCTCTTTTTCTCTCTGCCTTTCTTTCTGCCTCTCTCTCTCTGTAGCCGTTCTCTCGCCTTCTATCATTTATCCTCTCATCCCTAGCTCTCTTTCTCGCTCTACCTTTCTTTCTGCCTCTCTCTCTGTAGCCGTTTTCTCGCCTTCTATTATTTACCCTCTCACCCCTTGCTTTCTTTCTCTCTCTGCCTTTTTTTGTCTGTCTGCCTCTCTCGTTGCAGCCGTTCTTTCGCCTTCTATCATTTACCCTCTCACCCCTAGCTCTCTTTCTCTCTCTGCCTTTCTTTCTGCCTCTCTCTCTCTCTCTGTAGCGCTTCTCTCGCCTTCTATCATTTACCCACTCACTCCTTGCTCTCTTTCTCGCTCTGCCTTTCTTTCTGCCTCTCTCTCTGTAGCCGTTTTCTCGCCTTCTATTATTACAGCGAAAGCTGTTATGAGATCACAAGGGTCGTTTCTGCGCCGTAGTTGTCCGCCGCCGCCGCCGCCACCACCGCCGGTGTCCGTAACCAATATCGCACGAAATAAAAAAAAACTAAATAAATAAAAACACCTATGACAGAATGGGAATCGAACCCGGGTCCTCTGCGTGGCAGCCGAGCTTGAAATTGCTGTGCAAGCTGACCCTATGCAGGCTTTGTGTCGGGTAAGGAATCGTGTTAACGTGTGTTGTAAACCGTTTTAGAACAGCAAAGTAACAACCAAGCGTCACACAAGGCGAATTGCGTGACGAGTGGGTCGTTCAATGCTCCAACCCATTACAAAAGCCTCAGGCATAATTCTTCATCGTCGTCAGCCTCAGCATCAACAAAGTGCACATAATGCGTTACAATAGTGTAGCGGGTACCACGCTTTTCTGAAGAATGACGAATAATGACACAGTAGAGGCTTCCCCACTACACAAAAATTATGATTTCTGGCGTAGTGGGTTCCATGCAAGTGCGCTTGCAGTAGTTGCCCCAAGAGTGTTTAAAAAAGGCTCCAGAAAGGTCACTCTCCTGCAGCTTTCGCTGTGGCTGTGCTGCGCGTTCCGCGCAGGCCTGCCGGTTTTTTACCCTCTCACCCCTTCCTCTATTTCTCTCTCCGCCTTTCTCTGTGTCTCTCTCTCTCTCTTTGCAGCCGTTCTTTCACCTTCTATCATTTACCCTCTCACCCCCCTGCTCTCTTTCTTGCTCTGCCTTTCTTTCTGCTTCTCTCTCTGTAGCCGTTCTCTCGCCTTCTATATATAAGCCAAAAAGCTATACACCATGTACAGCGGTCGCTACGCCGATCTCGGGGGGAATATCATGGCCTCCGAGATTGCGCACCGGCGGGTTTCTCTCCGGCCGTCCCAGTCGCCCATAGAGTTAATATACTGACTCTAGAGGAAAAGCTCCCCATAGGGCCAATGCATTAAATCCTATACCGCTCGGGAGCCGCCATAATGGAACGGAACTCCACTTTCGGGTGACGTTCACTCGCACTCGCCACTGCATGCTGCAATAACCCCTGGCATTTTTTCTTGTTTCATGGCTCTCTATTGCATCGCAGTAAGAGACTGTGACATTAGGACGAGTTTTTAGCTCGTGGCAACAAAAAAAAAAAAAAAAAACACGTACGAGGAGACACTGTAAACCTCTCACCCGACGCGCAAGCAAGTCGGCGCATTCGGCCGCACGCTGCGCGGCAACGCTCAGAAATGTTGAGAGAGAGAATGAAATGTGGCAGTGGCTTAGCTCGGCTATGCCAGGATATACGTAGCGTTGGCAAAGGTTCAGCTGATTATTCTCAGGTTTCCTGATTGTCTAGGATTAGCTTGATTATCATGGTTACTGCTGCTCCAATGACACACAAACTCGGTATACGTATTATGTGGCACATGTATTATTTTGATCAACGTCAGGTTGCTTCTCTATTGCCACAAAGACGGCTTGGTGATCAGTGAAGTAACACGCTGCCGTCTCTATGGTCCCAACACAGTATTCTGTTCATTCTTCCTACCCTCAACCGCTAATTGCCAGGCAACTACTTCGGGATCCGACGAGTCACGCTTCTCCGCTCTTTTGCGGCGTTGAGCAGCATTTGCGCTCTCCTTCTCCATGGCTATACCACACTGGCAAACGCCAGTCAGAAGCGCAGCGGCTCCAGTGCAGTGTCAGACGGCGACTGCACAGCGAAGGCGAAAAGCTGCGCGCGCGCGCGCGCCGGCGCCAGTGCGTCTACCACGGCTACGACGTCACTCCTCTGGAATGCGAAGACCGGCGGCGGTGAGTTACGCGCGGCGGCGGCGGAGTGCGCGGGAGACATGGGTGCGCCAGCTGTGTGACATCACTGATCCTCGCGCATGCGCAGCACGGGTCTTGATGTGCCGCGCGAAACGGGTTTGGCTAGGCCAGTGTAGCTAACGCTACAAAACATTTATTTGGTGTTCTTCGCGAGAAGTTCGGTGAGCGGGATCCTTAGTCCGGGATCCCATTGGCGCGGGCCGCTGTCCTCCCACGTTTCACGTTGGCCTCTTGGGTCTTCGGACAAAGTAGCCTGCATCGTGTTTGTCTCTGCTGATGCCGTCGCCAAGCTAGCTGGCGAAGCTTCTCACGTGGCTGCCGCGTTCCGCTTAGGTGCCTGTTTAGCGTCCATGGCAACACGCCCATATAAATATGCATACGTGACGCAGGTGTGGAAGAACAGCTCGTAGTTCGAAACTCTGACGCCAGAGGAGATGCGGTCCATCCTAGAAGACGACCGGCTGAACGCGCCGAGCGAAGTGGAGGAGACCTTGAAAGCCATCCTCAAGTGGGTCTCCGCCGACGCAGCCGCGAGGAAGGGATACCCCGCCAAGTTCCTGCCTCTCGTTCGCTTCGTACCGTGCAGCTTCACGTGAGTGGAACGTTCCATGTCATAACCGATTCCTTCATACGAGATAGCATGTTTCACTCATTGGCACCGCGATGTTTATACCTGGGACCCAATATCCCAGGAACCCTGGCATCGGTAAAAAACGCTGCCGATTGGCAGGCGGGTCTCCTGGCAACACGCAAATCAACATTCCTGGCTGCGAGCGTAGCACGTGGCCTGGAATGTACAATTATCAAAGTCCACTCGCCAGCTGTATAGTTACTGCAGCCGCCGAGGAAGGCTGCCATGACTTGTCATGAGCGATATGACTTGCATGCCACGCTCATGGCGCGCTCGCGGCCGTTTCGTTAGCTTGACATACACCAAATTTGGGATAGAGTGACGTGACTGTATGATGAACATAAATGACCAGTGGTAATATGGAAATCATGACTTGTCATGTGCGACATGATTTGCATGCCACGCTCATGGCGCGCTCCCGGCCGTTTCGTTAGCTTGATATACACGAAATCTGGGATAGAGTGACGTGACTGTATGATGAACATAAATGACCAGTGGTAATATGGAAATCATGACTTGTCATGTGCGACATGACTTGCATGCCACGCTCATGGCGCGCTCGCGACCGTTTCGTTCGCTTGATATACACCAAATTTGGTATTGAGTGACGTGACTGTATGACGAACATAAATGATCAGTGGTAATATGGAAATCATGACTTGTCATGTGCGACATGACTTGCATGCCACGCTCATGGCGCGCTCGCGGCCGTTTCGTTAGCTTGATATACACCAAATTTGGTATTGCGCGACGTGACTGTATGACGAACATAAATGACAGGTCCTAACATGTAAAACATGACATGCGAATTTTGTAAAGCATGATTTGGCTGCGTCGCATTACATCGATTCCCACAGTGTGTGGGATCTGCCGGCTTTTTTCACCCAGAAATTTTTCGCGCTGTTTTTTTATAGGTGGAACTGTGCATTATAGGTGGAACTGAGCAGAAGTATTGAGTGGTGGCCTACTTTAAGTGCAATATTCAATGCATGAGCAGTCTTGGACAGCAGCAGGAAATGCTCGAAATTTGATGCGAAATCATGCCCGTGCAGGGGATACACAGATTCTTCTTTCTACAAATGAAAGAAAGGCAGAGCGAGAAAGAGAGCAAGGGGTTAGAGGGTAAATAATAGATGGCGAGAAAACGACTACAGAGAGTGAGGCAGAAAGAAAGGCAGAGCAAGAAAGAGGGCTAGGGGTGAGAGGGTAAATAATAGAAGGCGAGAGATCGGTTACGGGAGAGAGACGCAGAAAGAAAGGCAGAGCGAGAAAGAGAGCAAGGAGGAGAGGGTAAATGATAGAAGGCGAGAAAACGGCTGCAAAAAGAGAGAGAGCGAGACAGACAAAGAAAGGCTGAGAGAGAATGAGGAAGGGGTGAGAGGGTAAATAAAAGAAGGCGAGAGAAGGGCAACAGAGAGAGAGGCAGAAAGAAAGGCAGAGCAAGAAAGAGAGCAGGGGGTGAGAGGGTAAATGACAGCAGGCGAAAGAATGGCTGCAAAGAGAGGCAAAAAGAAAGGCAGGGCGAGAAAGAGAGCCAGGGGTGAGAGGGTAAACGATAGAAGGCGAAAGAACTGCTGCAAAGAAAGAGAGAGACAGACAAAGAAAGGCAGAGAGAGAAAGAGAAGAATGGGTGAGAGGGTATATAATAGAAGGCGAGAGAACGGCTACACAGAGAGAGAGAGAGATAGACAAAGAAAGGCAGAGAGAGAAAGTGAGGGACGGGTGAGAGGGTAAATGAAGGCGAGAGAAGGGCAACAGAGAGAGAGGCAGAAAGAAAGGGCAGAGCGAGAAAGAGAGCAAGGGGGTGAGAGGGTAAATGACAGAAGGCGAAAGAACGGCTGCAAAGCGAGAGAGGCAGAAAGAAAGGCAGAGCAAGAAAGAGAGCTAGGGGTGAGAGGTTAAACGATAGAAGGCGAAAGAACTGCTGCAAAGAAAGAGAGAGACAGACAAAGAAAGGCAGAGAGAGAAAGAGAAGAATGGGTGAGAGGGTATATAATAGAAGGCGAGAGAACGGCTACACAGAGAGAGAGAGAGATAGACAAAGAAAGGCAGAGAGAGAAAGAGAGGGACGGGTGAGAGGGTAAATTATAGAAGACGAGAATGGCTACAGAGAGAGAGGCAGAAAGAAAGGGAGAGTGAGAAAGAGAGCAAGGGGTGAGAGAGGGTAAATGATAATAGGTGAGAGAACGGCTACATAGAGAGAGAGAGGCAGAAAGAAAGGCAGAGGAGAAAGAAAGGGGTGAGAGGGTAAATGATAGAAGGCGAGAGAACGGCTACAGAGAGAGAGAAAGACAGACAAAGAAAGGCATAGAGAGAAAGAGATGAAGGGGTGAGAGGGTAAAAAATAGAAGGCGAGAGAACGGCAACAGAGAGAGCGGCAGAAAGAAAGGTAGAGCGAGAAAGAGAGCAAGGGGTTAGAGGGTTCCCCAACACCTGCCATCTAGTCATAAATAGAAGCGTAAACGCAAGTTAGGGAATCAAAAATTGAAGGACACTTTGTACATTATAAAGTGTGTTCGTCGAAAGCGTGTGGCCGTTCTACTGACTATGCCATGTCTTTTTTTCTTTTACACTCTCAGTGGGATAACACACAAAGCGAATGTGTGCGTTTTCTTTTTAGATGTGAAGCATCTTATGGCGGAGCTTAATCCGGTGTGCGGCGTGACATCCCTTACTGCGCATGGGCAAACCCTTAAAAAATAAATAAAAAAAATTCTCCATCTCCCGCTAAAGGGAATCATGTGTGGATGCGAAGCAGCGGGGAGATAATTAGCTTGAGCGGGAGGAACGTCGCCGCTCTCATTTCACGGCAGAGGTCCGGGCGCTCATCGCGGCGCTGCACAGGAGAGAGAATGAGGCGCGCGCGCTCCGTCATTTTCATACCGCGGAACTACCATGGCACCCCAGCGGGGTATGCAGCTGTCACACCACCTGTCGTGCGCGCCCCTCCGTACAGGATTCCTAGAGGAAAGGACGGGGGGGGGACCGTAGGAGAGGAGAGAGAGGGGTAGGGGACGCATGCGCTGTGGGGGGTGTGGGAGGCGGGAGCCGCTCTGTAAAGTACAGGATTCCTAGAGGAGAGAGGGGGGAAAGGACGCGCATGCGCTGTGGGGATGTGGGACGCCGGAGCCGGCCGCTCCGTAGAGTAGAGGATTCCTAGAGGAGAGAGGAAGAGAGGACGCGCATGCGCTGTGGGACGCGGGCGCCACTCCGTAGAGTAGATGATTCGTAGAGGAGAGAAAGGGGGAGAGCGTAGGAGAGGATAGGGAGCCGACGCGGGGGGCCGCTCCGTAGAGTAGAGGATTCCTAGAGGAAAGAAAGGGGGGTGAGCATAGGACAGAGAGAGGGAGGGGACGCGCATGCGCTGTGGTGATGTGGGACGCGGGAAGGAGGGACGGACTAAGCCCCCCTCCAAACACATGCAAGCAAGATTAAGGAATGGGGTCAACCTGGGCGACAGACACCACCTGCCTAGCCGTTCCTAAGCAGCCTCTCTGTGCTCTCGGCCATGACTCAAGGAATGGGGTCAACCTGGGCTACAGACACCACCTGCCTAGCCATTACTAAGCAGCCTCTCTGTGCTCTCGGCCATGACTCTGATGACTGTGTTAGGGTTGACGGCCTTGTTAGGGTTGACGGCCTACAGTGTTCTGGTTCGCATAATGGGTGCTTCCCTACTTCATTAAAGTGGCCGGACGCGGGACGGACAGAGCCCCGAGCATAAGATGCTTCGCATCTAAAACCTCCTTTCCCCCTCTCTTTCCTCTAGGCATCCCTCCACGCGGCACCCACACCCTCACTGCGCATGCGCCTCCCCTCCTCTCTCCCTTCCTACGCTCTCCCCTCTCTCCTCTAGGCATCATTGCCATCGGCGTCCACACTCCCCACTGCGCATGCGCGTCCCGCTCTCTCTTCTCTCCTACGCTTCCCCCCTCTCTCCTCTAGGCATCCCTGCCCGCGGCGTCCACACTCCCACTGCGCATGCGCGTCCCCTCCTCTCCTACGCTCCCCCCCTCTCTCGCCTCGCGACGCTGACGCAGGCAGCGTCTCCTAGCGAGTTTCTTGGTTGAAAAAAACCGAGTGCTCGCGCTGCACAACCATTCACTGGCCACTCCGTATATATGGCAATGGATTTCGACCTGCAAGGTGGTGCCGGTGGGAGATTTTTCCTGTGCGTTGTTGAACAATAAAAACTTCCCCATCTCTCGCTAAAGGGAACCATGTGTGGATGCGAGGCCGCGGGGAGATGGTTAGCTTGAGCGGGAGAAACGTCACTGCTCTCGTTTCGCGGCAGCGGCCCGGGCGCTCATCGCGGCGCTGCACAGGAGAGAGAATGAGGCGCGCTCCGTCATTTTTATACCGCGGAACTACCGTGATGCCCCAGCGGAGTATGCGGCTGTCGCACCACCTGTCGCGCGCCGCTCCATAGAGGATTCCTAGAGAAGAGAACCGTAGGAGAGGAGAGAGAGGGGGGGGACGCTGGAGCCGCTCCGTAGAGTAGAGGATTCCTAGAATAGAGAAAGCGGGTGAGCGTAGGAGAGACGGGGGAGAGGACGCGCATGCGCTGTGGGGATGTCGGACGCGGGCGCCGCTCCGTGGAGTAGAGGATTCCTACAGCAGAGAAAGGTCCTGAGCGTAGGAGAGGGGGGTAGAGGACGCGCATGCGCTGTGGCACGCGGGCGCCGTTCCGTAGAGTAGACGATTCCTAGAGTAGAGAAAGGGGGGTGAGCGTAGGAGAGGAGAGATAGGGGGGAGGGGACGCGCATGCGCTGTGGGGGGTGTAGGACGCGGGAAGGAGGGACGGACTAAACCCCCCCAAACACATCCAAGCAAGATCAAGGAATGGAGTCAACCTGGGCGACACACACCACCTGCCTAGCCATTGCTAAGCAGCCTCTCTGGGCTCTCGGCCATGACTCTGGTGACTGTAGTGGTGGTTGACGGCCTTCATATTACTACAGTGTTCTGGTTCGCATAGTGGGTGCTTCCCTACTTCATGAAAGTGGCTGGACGCGGGACGCGGGACGGACGCGGGAGGGACGGACATAGCCCCGAGCATAAGATGCTTCGCATCTAAAAATTCGCAGCGTGCGCGTTAACTAAAAGCGGACTACGGGTCTCTGTGTCCAGTCGGAGTCTTCTGTCTCTCATTGCCCATTAGCAGCGATTGACATGTTCCAGTAGGAAACACCGCTCCATCACTGCGTGCTTTGCGCCTCTCCAGTTTTCTCTCCTGCGCAACGCTGCGATGAGCGCCAGCGTCAAAGCCGCCGCCAGTGTAAGCATTAGCGCCCGCTGCTTCACATCTACACATGGTTCCCTTTAGCGGGAGATGGTGTAATTTTTTTAATTTTTTACCGCGAGTCGCAGCGAGACGCGAGACTAATCTTCCTCCGTTCGCATGCGTTAGTATTTTCTCGCGCTTTGTGCATCGTGCAAACGCCATAGCGTTCCAGCGCTTCAATTGACGGGCCCTTTCTAAAATCGAAGGTGTATTCCGTGAACGCCTGTGTCCATTGAGCCGGCGTCGGTCAGAATGATTGCAAACGCTGGGCACAGCGAAGCTACGCAAGCAAAGCGCGAGCGCTGGAGAGTCCGACGCGACCGGCGTCCGTTTGCGCGTCCCGGCGGCCACCCGGCTGCGTGCCAGAGCTCGGATGGACAGGACGGACGGACATGGACAGACAGACAGACAGACGGACGGACGGACGGACGGACCGACACCGGACGGGCGGACACCGGACGGACGGACGGACGGACACCGGACGGTCGGACCGACACCGGACAGATGGACGGACGGACGGACGGAGGGACGGACGGAGGGACGGACAGACGGACACCAGACGGACGGACGGACAGACGGACGGACCGACACCAGACGGACGGACGGACGGACCGACACCCGACGGACGGACGGACGGACACCGGACGGACAGACACCGGACGGACGGACGAACGGACACCGGACGGACGTGAGCATGAGACATTAAAGGCTTTCGCCTTAATATTGGAAGCGTGGGCCCGCTGTGGAGCACGTAGACGAGAGTCAGCTGAATACTCAAAACGAGCTGGTTAAAAAATACGTGCTTCAGCTCGCTCAAAAAAATATATGCTTCAGAAGAGTTCCCAGGCATCTTGAATATTTTTAAGGCAAAAGTCTTTAATGTCTCATGCTCACGTCCGTCCGGTGTCCGACCGGTGTCCGTCCGGCGTCCGGTGTCCGTCCGTCCGTCCGGTGTCCGTCTGTCCGTCCGTCCGTCTGGTGTCCGTCCCTCCGTCTGCTGTCCGTCCGTGCGTCTGTCCGTCCGGTGTCCGTCAGTCCGTTGTCCGTCCGTCCGTCCGTCTGTCCATCCGTCCATCCGGTGTCCGTCTGTCCGTCCCTTCGTCCGGTGTCCGTCCGTCCGTCTGTCCGTCCGGTGTCCGTCCATCCGTCCGGTGTCCGTCCGTCCATCCGTCCGCCCATCCGTCAGGTGTCCGTCCATCCGTCTGCCCGTTCGTCCGTCCGGTGTCCATCCGTCCGTTCGTCCGGTGTCCGTCCGTCCGTCCGGTGTCCATCCGTCCGTCTGGTGTCCGTCCGTCCGTCCGTTCGGTGTCCGTCAGTCCGTCCGCCTGTCCGTCTGTCTGTCCGTCTCTGTCTGTCTGTCCGTCCGTCCATATCCATCCGTCCGTCCGTCTGTCTGTCTGTCTCTCTGTCTGTGTGTCCGTCCATCCCGTCCATCCGCGCTATGGCACGGAGCCAGGTGGCCGCCGGGATGCGCAAACGGACGCCGGTCACGCCGGACTCTACAGCGCTCACTGTTTGATTGCGCAGCTTCGCTGTGCCCAGCATTTGCAATCATTCTGACCGAACCGTCTCAATGGACACAGGCGTTAACGGAATACACCTTCGATTTTACAAAGGGCCCGTCAATTTAAGCGCTGGAGCTTTATGGCGTTTGCACGATGCACAAAGCGCGAGAAAATACTAACGCATGCGAAGGGAGCAAGATTAGTCTCGCGTCTCGCTGCGACTCGCGGTAAAAAATTATAAAAAGAAAACACGCACACATTCGCTTTGTGTGTTATCCCACTGAGAGTGTAAAAGAAAAAAAGACATGGCATAGTCAGTGGAACGGCAACACTCTTTCGCCGAACACACTTTAGAATGTATAAAGTGTCCCTCAATTTTTTCAGGCGTATTGATCATGGACATTCGGTTCAAATCTTTAGAGCCATTTTTTTTAAACGCGATTTTTTTAAAATCCAACAGTAACATGAACAGTGATAGCTTTCCTTCTAATAAATATTTTCACCCAGAAATTTTTGCGCGTTTCTTTATAGGTGGAACTGTGCATTATAGGTGGAACTGAGCAGAAGTATTGAGTGGTGGCCTACTTTAAGTGCAATATTCCATGCATGAGCAGTCTTGGACAGCCGCAGGAAACGCTCGAAATTTGATGCGAAATCATGCCCGTGCAGGGGATACAGAGATTTTTCTTTCTACAAATGAAAGAAAGGCAGAGCGAGAAAGAGAGTAAGGGGTGAAAGGGTAAATAATAGAAGGCGAGAAAATGGCTACAGAGAGAGAGGCAGAAAGAAAGGCAGAGCAAGAAAGAGAGCTAGGGGTGAGAGGTTAAATGATAGAAGGCGAAAGGACGGCTGCGGGAGAGAGACGCAGAAAGAAAGGCAGAGCGAGAAAGAGAGCAAGGAGTAGAGGGTAAATGATAGAAGGCGAGAAAACGGCTGCAAAGAGAGGGAGAGAGACCGACAAAGAAAGGCAGATAGAGAAAGAGAGGAAGGGGTGAGAGGGTAAATAAATGAAGGCAGGAGAAGGGCAACAGAGAGAGAGGCAGAAAGAAAGGCAGAGCGAGAAAGAGAGCAGGGGGGTGAGAGGGTAAATGACAGAAGGCGAAAGAACGGCTGCAAAGCGAGAGAGGCAGAAAGAAAGGCAGAGCAAGAAAGAGAGCTAGGGGTGAGAGGTTAAATGATAGAAGGCGAAAGAACGGCTGCGGGAGAGAGACGCAGAAAGAAAGGCAGAGCGAGAAAGAGAGCAAGGAGGAGAGGGTAAATGATAGAAGACGAGAAAACGGCTGCAAAGAGAGAGAGAGATAGACAAAGAAAGGCAGATGGAGAAAGAGAGCTAGGAGTGAGAGCGTAAATGACAGAAGGCGAGAGAACGGCTACAGAGAGAGAGGAAGAAAGAAAGGCAGAGAGAAAAAAGAGAGCAAGGGGTGAGATTGTAAATGATAGAAGGCGAAAGAACGGCTGCAAAGAGAGAGAGAGATAGACAAAGAAAGGCAGAGAGAAAAATAAAGGAAGGGGGGTGAGAGGGTAGATAATAGAAGGCGAGAAAACGGCTACAGAGAGAGAGGCAGAAAGAAAGGCCGAGTGAGAAAGAGAGCTAGGGGGTGAGAGGGTAAATATAGAAGGAGAGAAAACGGCTACACAGAGAAAGAGAGGCAGAAAGAAAGGCAGAGGAGAAAGAGAGCAAGGGGTGAGAGGGTAAATGATAGAAGGCTACAGAGAGAGAGAGGCAGAAAGAAAGGCATTGAGAGAAAGAGAGCTAGGGGTGAGAGAGTAAATGATAGAACGCGAAAGAACGGCTACGAGAGAGAGAAGCAGAAAGAAAGGCTGACCGAAAAAGAGAGCAAGGGGTGAGAGAGTAAATGATAGAAGGCTAAAGAACGGCTGCAAAGAGAGAGAGAGATAGACAAAGAAAGGCAGAGAGAAAAATAAAGGAAGGGGTGAGAGGGTAGATAATAGAAGGCGAGAAAACGGCTACAGAGAGAGAGGCAGAAAGAAAGGCCGAGTGAGAAAGAGAGCAAGAGGAGAGAGGGTAAATATAGAAGCCAGAGAACGGCTACAAAGAGACAGGCAGAAAGAAACGCAGAGCGAGATAGAGAGCAAGGGGAGAGAGAGCAAATTATAGAAGGCGAGAAAACGGCTGCAAAGAGACGGAGAGAGACAGACAAAGAAAGGCAGATGGAGAAAGAAGCTAGGAGTGAGAGGGTAAAATGACAGAAGGCGAGAGAACGGCTACAGAGAGAGAGGAAGAAAGAAAGGCAGAGAGAAAAAAGAGAGCAAGGGGTGAGAGAGTAAATGATAGAAGGCGAAAGAACGGCTGCAAAAAGAGAGAGAGATAGACAAAGAAAGGCAGAGAGAAAAAATAAAGGAAGGGGTGAGAGGGTAGATAATAGAAGGCGAGAAAACGGCTACAGAGAGAGAGGCAGAAAGAAAGGCCGAGTGAGAAAGAGAGCTAGGGGTGAGACGGTAAATATAGAAGGAGAGAAAGCGGCTACACAGAGAAAGAGAGGCAGAAAGAAAGGCAGAGGAGAAAGAGAGCAAGGGGTGAGAGGGTAAATGATAGAAGGCTACAGAGAGAGAGAGGCAGAAAGAAAGGCATTGAGAGAAAGAGAGCTAGGGGTGAGAGGGTAAATGATAGAACGCGAAAGAACGGCTACGAGAGAGAGAGGCAGAAAGAAAGGCACACCGAAAAAGACAGCTAGGGGTGAGAGGGTAAATGATAGAAGGCGAGAGAACGGCTACAGAGTGAGAGAGGCAGAAAGAAAGGCCGAGTGAGAAAGAGAGCTAGGGGTGAGAGGGTAAATATAGAAGGAGAGAAAACGGCTACACAGAGAAAGAGAGGCAGAAAGAAAGGCAGAGGAGAAAGAGAGCAAGGGGTGAGAGGGTAAATGATAGAAGGCTACAGAGAGAGAGAGGCAGAAAGAAAGGCATTGAGAGAAAGAGAGCTAGGGGATGAGAGGGTAAATGATAGAACGCGAAAGAACGGCTACGAGAGAGAGAGGCAGAAAGAAAGGCAGACCGAAAAAAGAGAGCAAGGGGTGAGAGAGTAAATGATAGAAGGCTAAAGAACGGCTGCAAAGAGAGAGAGAGAGAGACAAAGAAAGGCAGAGAGAAAAAATAAAGGAAGGGGTGAGAGGGTAGATAATAGAAGGCGAGAAAACGGCTACAGAGAGAGAGGCAGAAAGAAAGGCCGAGTGAGAAAGAGAGCAAGAGGAGAGAGGGTAAATATAGAAGCGAGAGAACGGCTACAAAGAGACAGGCAGAAAGAAACGCAGAGCGAGATAGAGAGCAAGGGGAGAGAGAGCAAATGATAGAAGGCGAGAAAACGGCTGCAAAGGGAGGGAGAGAGACAGACAAAGAAAGGCAGATGGAGAAAGAGAGCTAGGAGTGAGAGGGTAAATGACAGAAGGCGAGAGAACAGCTATAGAGAGAGAGGAAGAAAGAAAGGCAGAGAGAAAAAAGAGAGCAAGGGGTGAGGGAGTAAATGATAGAAGGCGAAAGAACGGCTGCAAAGAGAGAGAGAGATAGACAAAGAAAGGCAGAGAGAAAAATAAAGGAAGGGGTGAGAGGGTAGATAATAGAAGGCGAGAAAACGGCTACAGAGAGAGAGGCAGAAAGAAAGGCAGAGAGAGAAAGAGAGCGAGAGGGGGTAAATGTAGAAGCGAGAGAACAGCTACAAAGAGACAGGCAGAAAGAAAGGCAGAGGAGAAAGAGAGCAAGGGGGTGACAGGGTAAATGATAGAAGGCTACAGAGAGAGAGAGGCAGAAAGAAAGGCATTGAGAGAAAGAGAGCTAGGGGTGAGAGGGTAAATGATAGAACGCGAAAGAACGGCTACGAGAGAGAGAGGCAGAAAGAAAGGCAGACCGAAAAAGACAGCTAGGGGTGAGAGGGTAAATGATAGAAGGCGAGAAAACGGCTACAGAGAGAGAGGCAGAAAGAAAGGCCGAGTGAGAAAGAGAGCTAGGGGTGAGAGGGTAAATGATAAAAGGAGAGAAAACGGCTACACAGAGAAAGTGATGCAGAAAGAAAGGCAGAGGAGAAAGAGAGCAAGGGGTGAGAGGGTAAATGATAGAAGGCTACAGAGAGAGAGAGGCAGAAAGAAAGGCATAGAGAGAAAGAGATGAAGGGGTGAGAGGGTAAAAAATAGAAGGCGACAGAACGGCTACAGAGAGAGCGGCAGAAAGAAAGGTAGAGCGAGAAAGAGAGCAAGGGGTGAGAGGGTTCCACAACACCTGCCATCTAGTCATAAATAGAAGCGTCAACGCAAGTTAGGGAATCAAAAATTGAAGGACACTTTGTACATTCTAAACTGTGTTCGGCGAAAGCCTGTGGCCGTTCCACTGACTATGCCATGTCTTTTTTCTTTTACACTCTCAGTGGGATAACACACAAAGCGAATGTGTGCGTGTTTTCTTTTATAATTTTTTACCGCGAGTCGCAGCGAGACGCGAGACTAATCTTCCTCCCTTCGCATGCGTTAGTATTTTCTCGCGCTTTGTGCATCGTGCAAACGCCATAAAGGTCCAGCGGTTAAATTGACGGGCCCTTTGTAAAATCGAAGGTGTATTCCGTTAACGCCTGTGTCCATTGAGACGGTTCGGTCAGAATGATTGCAAACGCTGGGCACAGCGAAGCTATGCAAGCAAAGAGCGAGCGCTGTAGAGTCCGACGCGACCGGCGTCCGTTTGCGCGTCCCGGCGGCCACCTGGCTGCGTGCCAGAGCTCGGATGGACAGGACGGACGCACGGACAGACAGAGAGACAGACAGACAGACGGACGGATGGACGGACGGACAGACGGACAGGCGGACGGACAACGGACGGACCCGCTGTGGGCCCGCTGTGGAGCACGTAGACGAGAGTCAGCTGAATACTCAAAACGAGCTAGTTAAAAAATGCGTGCTTCAGCTCGCTCAAAAGGATATCTGCATGAGCGCCACGTGGTTCTCGTGTGCCACTCAAGAGCCGCGTTGCTGGCCATGGCGAAACCAGAACGGGCAGGCTTCGGGACGCAACTGCTCGTCACCAAGCTGCATGCCCTCCTTGCCAGTGGCGTCGATGTTTCTCTGCACTGGGTCCCATCTCATGTGGCAATTCAGGGCAATGAGCAGGCAGACGCACTGGCGAAAGAAGCGCATCACTCCACCGTCTCTGTGTGCCGTGCCGTGGTCGCCTCCGACTTTTCGAGGCTCACATTTAGACGGCTACTACTACGCTGCCACCCCGACGACCATGTGGCCAGGATGGAACCACCGACCCGGCTGCCTGACTGGGGTCTCACCAGGAGGGAGAGGTCCCTGCTACTGCGTCTACGCATCGGCTGCTCCAGGCCTGCGGCCCGGAGTCATCGGCTTGGCAGAGCCTCGTCCACTGCGTGCGCGGCGGACGAAACCATTGAGCACCTGTTGTGTGTATGCCCCGCGCTTCAACCACAACGAGCCACCTTGCTCGCCACACTCCGTTGCCAGGGTCTACCCGCGGCTACGCAGAGGGACCTCCTCTTCCCTGCACGGCACCACACCCAGGTCTTCAAGGCGGTTCTTCGCTTCCTTGAGGACACTGGACTGGACAACCGCCTATAATAGCCGCCGGCCGCGTCCTCGGTCATGGACGCCATTTCTCTCTTTTTTTCTTTCTCTCTTCTTCTCCTCTCTTTCCCACATCATTAATGCCCTCTCCCCATTCCCCTACAGGCGCTGAGCCGTGCTCCCAACTAGGGCTGCAGAAATTGCGTCTCTTCCTTTCCCACTCTCCTCCTCCTCCTGGAGCCAACCTGGGCGACAGACACCACCTGCCTAGCCATTGCTAAGCTGCCCCTCTATGCTCTCGGCCATGACTCTGTAGTGGTGGTGGACGGCCTTATTGTACTACATTGTTCTGCTTGAGATAGATGGCCACACCGCCTGCGGGACGCTCTGCTTCCTCGGTGCACACGATGGGAACTAGAGGTGGTCTGGAACGCGCTTATTCTTCATGGTCATCATCGTCATCATTATCACGAGATACTGCCGGTTACGCCGGACGAAGGACAAGGTTAGACTAAGAGGAGCTTCGCCCCTAAAAAATGCGGTCAGCTTCATTTCGCGAACACTGTCGAAACAGCGAAGCTGATGCCCTCTTCGTCAGGCTCACCCGCATTCGTGCGCCTGCCATTGGTTAACCCTTTCCATCGATCATCGCCCACGCCCATCTTGGCGCGGCCCAGCCCTTTATCTCCGACCGAGTTCCACTCTCGCCCCGCCGCAAGACCCCGTGAGCAGCCCTACGCCAACGGCCAGCCGGAAAGCCTTGACTAAGAACAACTTTGCTGTCAAAAATTCGGCAGATCCCACGTACCTTGGGAATCGATGTTATGCGAAGCATGCAGAGGGAAGATGACTGTAATTCTTTTGTTAAGCGAAACTTCACGAAATGACGCAAAATATATGTACAATTAAATGTTGTTCGCACAGGCATATGTTGAACATTCGCATATGTTTTATATAAGCAGTTGTTTACAGTTGCGTAACAATGCCAACAGCAACATATGGTTATTCGCAACACCAGAAGCGGTAAGCTGAATGTAGCGCTTGAGCTCGCGAGTAAGGTAGCGCGCCCTGGACACTGCTACATAAATCAACTTCAGTGCGCTTAACTACAATTGACGTTAACCCGACGTGAAGGCTGTAACACATATGTAATGTTTATAAAATTGGATAGCCCTGCAACCACAATTGACGTTTCACGAACATTATCTATTTGAAAAGCACTTCCGAGACCTGGCGCGTGGCTCTGTGCTAGAATACTTGATTGCCAAGCAGAATGCTGGGTTTCGATTCCTGCTGGGACCCTGACATTTATTCTTAGCATTCGTCGGGTCAACGCTGCCAATGTCAGCTTTTTCTTAACGCTCTCGCATTAAAATTACCAATGTCTGCCCTCACCGTTCATGGGTAGATGTAAACTGTCAATCACCAGTGGCACATACCCACGTTCGCGCCTCTCGTACATCTACGGGCACGTCATGTGCCTTTCCCGTTCCCTAGTTTTATCTTGTAGTACGTTCCCGGGTTCTTCGGCTGGCCGCCGTGGCTTCGCAGCCATATGTTGGACTAACTGTTGCCTTCATTTTTGGTGGACATTGCAAGTGGTGAGTAGTGGGATTTACCCAATTGCTGTGGCACATACTCGTCTATGACGATATAGTTTTCTGGTAGGCCGCGCAGTGGCAATGATGATATATTTCTGCGATCGACTCACAAGTATAGCACACTATATCACAAGGAACCATTTGCAAAACAGCTTCGCTGTTAAAAAGACACTTCCACCGCCCACAGCCCGAGCTGGCGTCTTCCAGGAATAGCGACTCCATATGGGATAAGGCTGAGGATGGCATGCATGGGCATTCCCAAGTGTCATGCGAGCTAGCTGATTTCACAGTGTGGGTCGGTCGTGCATGTTCTATAGCATAGGCGGAGAGTACGGGGGGGCGGGGGAGGGGGGGCTCGGGCCCCCCTCCGGGCTGCTTCATGGGGGGGGGGCAGAGCCCCCCCCTGGCGCTGGCCCACAGTATCTTTTAAGAGCTTGGCTTAGGCTCTCATCCACTGCCAACGGACTGTTGGTCATCCTGTCTTGCAGCTATTTCACCAGGGACTGTTTATGCCCACTCCTTTTCCTTTGAGGTTTTCAAAATTCGGATCATGGGACAAGGTCGTCGCCAGGATTTTCTCTTGGAGCGTGCAAATGAGCGTTGAATGGCGGCTGGGGGGAGCGAGAGATCACTGGTCTAGCTTGGGTGAGGACAACTGCTGGTGAGGCTTGAGGGGGGCAAGTGCCCCTTTTGCACCCCCCTGCCGACGCCCATGTCATGGGACAGTGACGAGTAGGGAGTCTGGCACCGTGATCGCATTGAGAACCAAGTAGCAGGATGACGAAAATTACGGCATTTGCACGGCTCTTGTTCAAAATAAGCCGGAATGTACGCATCAAGAAAATGAAAGTTTTTTTTATGTAACAGACAATTGTTTATTGTCTTCTAAGTACTTTCAAAAAGTCCTCTCTCTCGCTATATATATATATATATATATATATATATATATATATATATATATATAGCGAGAGAGAGAATGTCGGAAAGCAAATCGGGCGCCCCGCCCCCCTCTGGGAATATGAAAACTCTCCACCTATGTGCTATAGTGCCTATACACATAGGCGTACGCTGGGTTCCCCTTCAGGGGAGGGCGAAGGTTCGTTGCAGCGCCCCCTCCCCTATGAACATTGCGCCCACCCTCTTAGGGGTAACATGGGGGGAGGGGGGGTGGCGCCCCCCCTTGTGCGCACGCCTATGCCTATACATGTGCGAAAATATTGGCTTCGTTGCGATCGAACGCGCGGACACAGCCGCATACATACTGCGCTAGACAGCCCTCGCTTCGGTTTTTAACATGGTCGGCATGCTTATCACACCCAGTTCTGCCTGAATGCGCCAGGGAAGAAGCGATCGCCTCCACCAGAGAGGCGCTGCGAGCGCGCGACCGTATCGGATGTGCAGCGTTCCGGCTCCGACAATTTTTGCTCGGAACTACGGAATACTTCTTCGAACCTCCGAGAACATCTCTCCACCGTCCCCGGAATGTGATCCGGTTCATCTGGATGCCACATTTCGGCAGGCGGGCTCCATCTACGACTCTTACGGGCGATTTACGTCTCGACAACGCCGGTGGCGTCGCTAGGCTCAACAGCCATGGCGCCTCCCGGTAGAACGGACGGCCGGCCCCGCACCGCAGCCGCAACCGTGGTGGACACCCAAACTGGATATGATCCTCACAGCATGGTGTGGAGCACCGTACCCTCTTCGGACAGCCGACCGGAGCTGCCCCAATCCTTCAAGAGCGCCGCGCTTGCTGCCGCGGTCTCTCGGCGAGAGCAGGTGAGCAACGCAATCACGGCGGCCACCACCGACGCGGCGTCCCTTGCCGCAGCTGCCGACGCGGACGCTGGCGCCTGTTCCTCAACACTTTCACCGCCTGAGACGCGCTCCGCGGGCCCGCAGCGGGGGCACAGAAAGCCTTTGTGGCGGCCTCAACCCCTGCCGAAGCCAGAAGCAACGGATTTCGTCGTTGTTCTCAAACCCCGGACTCAGCTGTCCTTCGCCGACGTTTTCTCCGAGAACGGGGCCGGTCGCGCGCTCATCGCCCACCTCGGAGCGACCGCGACACGGCTAATCACTGTTGTGATGGTGCGGGAACAAAATCTCATCTTAGTGTACACCTCCAACCCGCTCATAGCGGACAAACTTATCGGTGAGTTTGCGGTTCCCTCACCCGCCGGACTGGTGCCCCTGTTCGGGTACTTGCGCGCGGACACTCGAGACTCCTGTTATGGAGTAGTGACAGTGCGCAGCTCCGACACCGAAGCCGCTCTTCGTGAGAGCCTTTACTGGCCCGAAGGCGAGATTCTACACGTGCGGCGACTGGGCACCTCTAACAAGGTGCGCCTGACCTTTTCCGGCAAGGTGAAGCCTAAGTACGTGTCCTATGACGCCCTGCTCATCCCGGTGCAGCCATACAGAAAAACTGTTCCGGCATGCAGTCGGTGCGGCTCCGTTGGACATCGACCCGACGCCTGTCCCGGCCCCAAACCAGACTTTTGCGGCATCTGCGGAAAAGCGGTACCGCTCACGGATGGCGCCCGTGCCCCTCATGAGTGTACGCCCAGGTGCGCTCTATGTGCCGGGACCCACGTCACCGGGGACCGTTGCTGTAGGGAACGCTACAGGGCGCCGCCCCCCAAGCCGCCCACTCCTACATCGGAAGGTCAAGCCGGCCGCAAGAAGAGAAAACGTCGACGCCCACGGAATCTGGGCTCTCGGGCACCACCGCAGGGGGGCTCAGCCACCTGCCATCAACCCTGTCCCGCCCAAGAGGCCTACTGCAGGGCAGGCTTCGCCCGCCCCACCCAAACCGAACCCGCCTTCACCTGGACTTAAACCTGCTGCCCAGGGAGATTCAACGTGGGCCAACCGCGTCCGGCAAGGATCCCAGGTGAGCGGCTCGGGCGGCGCAGCCTCTCCGCCCAAACCCTCTGTGATCTCCCAACCCAAACCGCCAACCCCTTCCACTCCCACACGGGAACAAATTGAATTCCGCACGTTGCAGGCCCAAGTTGCCTCGTTAACTCAGGCGGTGGAGGCGCTTGCGAACCGCTCGTCCTCAACTAACCCGACATCCTTCGGGCAGGCACCAGAGGCGATGGATAGTGCCCCCTCCGAGCACAGAGACACCGCGGCGCACCTCGCCCCGCTTGAGGCGCGTCTAGGCGGCTTAGAGTCCCAGATGGCGTCCATAGTGACAACGATCGAGGATCGATTGGCTGCCGCCCTCCAAACCGTTTTCGATCGCATCCCGGGCATGATAGTTGCCCAGATGCCCCAACTCTCTGTTAGCACTCGCCGTCCTAAGCTTAAGCGGGTATCTCGTTCTCAAGCGCCCCGGCCTCTTTCCCAGGTGGCCGAGGTAGACGAGCAGTCTAGCAGTTCAGCTGCGACCTCGGAAGTGAGCACCGGATCGAGCAGTGGAGCCCCTATGGACCCCTTTGCTCTCCCGGAGGCCCCCCCCAAACGTTTAATTCCCACGATGGCGGGCAACGGCCCTAGATCGCGCCGCGGCCGCGCAAATTCGGACCCTTTTACAATCCTACAGTGGAATTGCCGGGGATTTAAGGCACGCACTAAGCGGGCTGCTCTCCGGCTCCACTTAGAAACCTATCCGCATTTGCCCTCGGTAGTGGCCCTTCAGGAGTCGGGCGAGCACGCTGCCCTCGCAAATTATACCGTGTACCAAAGAGATGCGCAAACCGCACTCTGCGTGCATCGAAATTACACTGCCAATCCAGTGGATCTCGACTGCGATCCGCTTTACTCGTATGTTATGGTGACTCTCCTCCCGCTTCGGAAGCAGGACCCGTCCCTACATATCCTCAACATCTACAGTTCTCCCAAACTGCCTAATGTAACTTACGCTGATGTATTTAGCAAAGCCCTTACAGTCGCAGGCAGGGAGCCGCTTATCATTGTAGGCGACTTTAACGCCCCTAGTCCTCACTGGGGTTACCGTAAGGAAGAACGGCGTGGTAGAAAGTTGGCGGAACTTATTTCCACCCTGGGCCTCACTATCCAAACGGACCCTGTACACCCGACGCGCATTGGTAACTCTGTAACTCGAGACACATGTCCCGATCTCACACTTACCAAGCACATCAAGTATGCAGAATGGCTCAACACCGAGGAAACTCTCGGCAGTGACCACTGCATTCTTCTCACTACAATTCGGACACATCCCCTTACCCGTCCCCATCAACAAGCGAAACTTCCGGACTGGGACAAGTTCCGTTCGGAGTACACGACTCCGGCACCCATAGCTCAACAAGGCTACGCCACTTGGTCTCAACACCTTGTGACGTCGCTTCGCCAAACTGAGCAGACGGTTCAGCTCTCAGAGGCCACGCCGGCGGTGGATAACCATCTCCTGCGTCTCTGGGAGGCTCGGCATAGCCTAATCCGCCGATGGCGCCGACAAAAGCATAACCGTCAGCTCAAAATCCGCATAGCAGCCCTCACCCAAGAAGCAGCCGAGTACGCGGCCCAGCTCGCTGACTCCAGTTGGGTAGAACGCTGCAACAATGCCGCTAAGCATATGTCGAACCGCAACACGTGGCGTTTCTTCAGGGCCCTCATCGACCCTAGCCAAACGCGCACAGAAACGCAAAAACATCTTCAACGCGCGCTCCACGCCTACGCGGGTGACGCGGATAAATTGGCACAGGCTCTTAGGGATAAATATCTCTGTGGCCGGCAGGACCCCATCGGACCTGCGTTCTCATATGCAGGCTCGGAGAACGCAGACTTGGATCGTTGCTTTCAACTCCACGATCTGAAGGCGGCCCTGTCCAAAATGAAGCGAGGAACGGCGCCGGGTAGGGATCGAGTGACGGTTAAGCTTTTAGCCAACCTCCCAGACCCGGCCTACATTCACCTCCTCGACTACTTCAATCAAATTTGGGAGGGGCGCGAACCGCTACCACTTGATTGGAAAACGGCTCTGGTAACGTTTATTCCCAAACCCGGCAAGTCTATCAACATCGAAAATCTACGACCCATTTCCTTAACCTCGTGTGTGGGGAAGCTTATGGAAACAATGGTTAGAGATAGGCTTTCCGATTACCTCGAGGCCCGGCGTACCTTCGCCGACACTATGTACGGCTTTCGTCCACATCGCTCTGCTCAGGACATTCTCCTGCAACTCCATCGTGACGTTATTGAGCCGATCGAGAATCCCAGTAACGATAAGGTAGTCCTCGCCTTAGATCTCAAAGGGGCTTTTGATAACGTTACCCACGAAATCATTCTTACCCATCTGTCCCAAACGGACTGTGGGCATAATACTTTCAGGTACATCCGTCAGTTCCTGACAGAACGGCAGACGTACCTCCGCATTCAAGACAAGGAGCATGGCCCGTATCCTTTGGGTACTCGAGGAACACCACAGGGAGCGGTCCTCTCTCCTCTTCTGTTTAATCTCGCCATGGCTCACCTCCCCCCCACTGCTGAAGGATATCCCCGGTGTGCGGCACGCTCTGTACGCCGACGATATCACGCTGTGGGCAACCCAGGGTTCTCTTGGCAGCATTGAGGCCAGCCTGCAGCAAGCAGCATCGGTCGTGGATGACTACGCCCACCGCTGCGGCCTCGAATGTTCGCCAACAAAATCGGAGTATGTGCATCTTCGCCCCAAACCAAAAGATACGACACACATCGCACTTTCCTTACGCACCGGACCAATCCCGGAACGCGAAGAAATCCGCGTCTTGGGGCTCTTCATACACACGAGCCGGAAAGTCGATACAACCATGCGCAAGTTACGTACGGTCGGGGATCAGGTGGGCCGCATGGTCCGTCGGGTCTCGAACAAGCGAGGGGGTCTCAGAAGCCGCGATGCTCTGCGCCTCGCCAACGCTTTTGTGACCAGTCGAATCCTGTATTCGACACCCTACCTACGTTTGCGCAAATGTGATGTGAACACGCTCGAAGGCATTCTCCGCAAGATATACAAGCGCGCCCTTGACCTCCCCATCTCGACGTCTAACCAGCGTCTTGCAGATTTCGGCATGACCAACACATACGGGGAACTCAAAGAGGCTCATCTCAACAACCAGTACCTGCGGCTTACCAAGTCGCACGCTGGGAGATGTCTCTTAAACCGCCTCCACATCACCTATCAGGCAGAAGAGCGGACCACGATCCCGGAGGACTGGCGTGGTGCGTTGGTTATCCAGCCTCTGCCCCAAAACATGGTTAGGGAGACTCATGAAGGCAGGCGAACTGCGCGGGTTACAGCCTTGCAAAGACGCTATGGGTCCCGTCTTGAGTCTTCTACACGGACGCGTCTGGCCCTCACCACGGGGGGTGGTACACGGCAGCCGTAGTCCATCAAAACGCGCCTGTTCACGGGCTCACTTTTCGAGCCCCGGACATTACTCACGCGGAGGAAGTCGCCATAGCTCTCGCCGCAGCGGACCCCGCATCTCGGATCATTATTACCGATTCGCGGAGTGCGTGCCAAAATCTTACGAAGGGTCGCATCACCAATCGCGCTGCTCAAATCCTGAAGGGTTGTTATTATCTGGACCGCCCAAATACACGTTTAGTCATCTGGACCCCAGCTCACGCAGGACTAGGTGGTAATGAGGCTGCCGATGCCTCGGCCCGCGCGCTTGATTCCCGGGAACCTCCTCGCCCTCCATCGCCTGACGATCCAGAACCTAATCCGGTCACCTCATTTCGCGACATCACAGCGATGTACAAATCGAACAGGCTCCGATTTCCGCCCCCCGGCGCCGGGCCTGCCTAAGGCTGACGAGCGCTGGCTCTTACGCTTATACACCAACACAGTATTGTGCCCGGCGATACTTAAGCATTTCAATGCGGCCTTCTCCGGGGAATGCCCACACTGTGATTATCCGCTTGCGGATACATTCCACATGGTGTGGGCATGCCCATCTAACCCGGCGGTCCCCCCCCAATCACCTCCCAATCACCCCCCTACCCGAGAGAGCTGGGAGGCTGCCCTGCTCGGCTGCTCGGCCTTAGAGGGTCAAAGAGCCCTCGTGGCCAGGGCGCGTGCCGCCGCGGAAGCCACAGGGGTCCCGGACTAGGGACTCCTCCTAGAGTTTGTACAGGGTCGGCCCTTAAGGCCGCCCCTATCTCTCTTGTAAATAGTCTAAATAAATGTTTTTCACCACCACCACCACCAGAGGCGGCTGTTTTGTTAGCCAGCTTCGTGCCGAACAAAAAAAAATTACACCATCTCCCGCTAAAGGGAGCCATGTGTAGATTTGAAGCAGCGGGCGCTAACGCTTACACTGGCGGCGGCGTTGACGCTGGCGCTCATCGCAGCGTTGCGCAGGAGAGAAAACTGGGGAGGCGCAAAGCAGGCAGTGATGGAGCAGTGATTCCTACTGGAACATGCCCATCGCTGCTAATGGGCAATGAAAGACAGTAGAGTCCGACTGGACAGAGAGACCCGCACTCCGCTTTTAGTTAACGCGCACGCTGCGAATTTTTATTGTTCAACAACGCATAGGAGAAATCTCCCACCGGCACCACCTTGGAGGTCAAGATTCATTGCCATATATACGGGGGGGGGGGGCCAGTGAATGCTTGTGCAGCGCGAGCAGTTGGTTTTTTCAACCAAGAAACTCGCTAGCAGACGCTGCCTGCGTCGGCGTCGCGAGGCGAGAGATGGGGGGAGCGTAGGAGAGGGGAGAGAGGGGGTGACACGCATGCGCAGTGGGAGTGTGAACGCCGTGGGCAGAGATGCGTAGAGGAGAGAGGGGGGGAGCGTAGGAGAGGAGAGAGAGGGGGGGACGCGCATGCGCAGTGGGGAGTGTAGACGCCGCGGGCAGGGATGCCTAGAGGAGAGAGGGGGGGGAGTGTAAGAGGGGGAGAGAGGAGGGGAGGCGCATGCCCAGTGAGGGTGTGGTTGCCGCGGGGAGGGATGCCTAGAGGAGAGAGAGGGGGAGAGGAGGTTTTTTTATTTTTTTTAAGGGTTTGCGCATGCGCAGTAAGGGTGGGCACGCGGCACACCACCACCACCACCACCACCGGATTAAGCTTCGCCATAAGATGCTTCACATCTAAAAAAAAAGTAGAAGCGAGGGCCGGGCCCATGCTTTGCTTTCCGTCGTGGACAGCAATGCCTGAAACACTGGCGTGGTTCTGTGCTCGAATAATCGACTGCAACGCACAGTTCCTGATTTCAAACAACAAAATGCGCGGCAACAAGTGGAAACGCACGTGTGGCTGCGCGCCCTCTTCCTCCACTGGAACGCGACACGGCGCGCGTGGTGACGCTTCCAAACGCGTACCGCGGCCGCTTCATAGAACGCACGCACGTTCGTTTTCATAGAGCGGCCGTGCGCGTACACGCCAACGCAATGGCTAATGCATAGGCAGTCTAGAGGTTGCGACAAGCAAAATTCGCGCGACCGCCCTAAATTTTGATTTGTTGAGAAAAATAGCACACGTACGTTTTGGCTGACTATAGTGGTTGCATTCTTTGAATGAACGAAAAGAGATTAAACGCAGGCTATGGCGCCATAGACGCAGCAAACGTGAGCCGGACTCTCATCCTTTGCGCCGCTAAACGATAGCGTATGTCGAAAATGCTTGTTACCAGTGTGCGACTGACGAAATATATCATTCACATCTTGCCTGAGCATCGGTGCCTGAGCATTAGGCCATGCAACTCGGTAGATGCAAAAGAAACAGGTGCCCGGGGGAGGGGGGGTCCAAACCCCCTCCTCTCTTAACCTAAATTTTTCATGTCCGCACCGGGTGTCCCAGCTAACTTGGACCAAGATTTACAAAAAAATCACTCTAGGAAAGTTCTACCTGTTGTATTTTAGCAGTAGACGTGTACATACTACCTGAATGTTTTTTTTTATGACCAAACATTACCTAAATCATTCATCATTAATTAGCCAACATTTTTTTTTCTTACTCGAATCTGTAAAAAATATGAACTTTACGTTATAGGTTGCCGAAAGAATAACCCCGGAATGGAGCATTTATTTTATGCTGAAATCTGCCTGGTTGTTTTTTCCAAGAAAAAAATGAAAGCACGTGAAACACGTCAAATATGAAAAAGACGCGCGCCGCTACTCCAGCGCTTTCAAGTGTTCTTTGATTGACACACGGCTGCGTTCGTTTATTGTACAGGACTTCACGCTATTTGATAGACGCGCATCAGAACGCGCCGCTGACGCATCAATCGACCGCGAAGCCCTGTACAATGCAGCGATGAACGAACGCAGCCGTGTATAAAGTGAAGGCCTGACCCCACACGTACGCGTTGCAACGTGTCAGCGCGTGGTTTTCCGACGCGGCGCCGCGTCCTCTCTCCGCCGCGCGCCCTCTCCCTATGGAGAGAGAAGCCGCGCAGTTGCGTGCCCTCTCTAAATAGGGAGAGGATACGACGCCGCGTCAAAAAGGCACGCGTTGACACGCTGCAACGCGTACGTGTGGTCAGGCTTTAAAGGGGCCCTGCAAAACTTTTTGAGCATGGTCAGAAAACGCTGGCGATCGGTAGTCGAGGCTCCCGAGAACACGCGAGCCAAATATTATAGCACAGCACGCGGCCTGGAATTTACAAAATTACACCATCTCCCGCTAAAGGGAACCATGAGGGGATGCGAAGCAGCATTGAGGGTGCACACCAAGTTTCCGTTTACGTTCACTCGGCCGTCGGAGCCAAGCGTCGGCGTCGAGCTACCGCTTCCCCTACAGAGAGACAATGCGAGTCTGCGGCGAGGTTAGCGAGGCTTTCGATACAACTGCAGCGACCGGGAACCGACGGAGCGACCGCACGATTCAAGCGAGACTTCCTCGACCGAGCGCACGCGCTTATATGAAATGGGGGGAGGGAGTGGGTTTACAGACTGCAGCGCGGGGGGAGGAGAGGAGAGAAGGCGACCGAACACCTGCGTAAAGGAGGAGAGTGCGCGGCTGCAGCGCGGGGGAGGAGGAGAGAAGGCGACAGAACACCTGCGTAAAGGATAGTGGGAGAGAGAGTAGACGCATGCGCAGTAAGGGTGGTCAGGACGCACACCACCACCACCGGATTTAACACCGCCCTAAGCTGCTTCGCATCTAATAAATTCTCAGTCAGCTAAAAATCGCTTTCTCTTCTCGACAAATGACGCCACAGACTCAGAAATCGCTGCGTCACAGGCCAAGTATCAGCCATTGGCTGATTTGATCATGGCGCGCTCGGTCGTTACTGGGGCCGCCGCGGGAGGCCGCGACTTGTCCACGCGTGCGCGCGCGATCGCACAGAAAAGCCGCGCAATCGAAGAAAAAAAGATAAAAAGTGCTCAAGGGCACGAGGCGTGCGTGACGTATTTTTCCCCCCGTGCCATCCCTCCCTGCTTAGCTTCCAGCGCTTTCGTCGGGACGAGAGAAGAGATAACGCAATTGCAGCGTGCGACAAATCTTTGTAACTCCGCTCGTACTGGACGGATTCTAAAAATTTTTGCGGCGGTGAATTCATTAGGCAATGACCTCCTTTACTGAATCCATTCCATGGCTACTTGGAAAAGTGTTGCAGGGCCCCTTTAAAGAACGTTGGCAAGTGTTTGAGTTTTTTTTTCTTTGTTGCCGGAACTCAGCGGCGCAAGAGCGCGTCTCTTTCATATTTGGCGTGTTTCGTGCGCTTTTGTTTTTTTCTTGAAAGAAAAAAGGCCAGGCAGATTTACGCACAGAATAAATGCTTCATTCTAGAGTTATTGAGGCGGCCTACAACATAAAGTTAATATTTTACAGATTCGAGCAAGAATAAGAAAGTTAGCTAATTAAACTTAATCAATTATTTAGGTCCGAGTCATGAAAGAAATACAGGTTGTATGTACAGACGCGCTCAATATGACTTGCAACACGGAAGCGCGTGGCCTTACTGGTTCAAAGGTTGCGCATGGCTTCAACCTGCTTTTATTTCAACAACTAAATATTATTTTCTCATTTGGGATCGTTACTAAGTGAGAGAAACGCGTTTAGTAATGGAAATAAGGGCTAGTGGAAGCCATGCGCAATCTTTGAACTCGTGAGGCCACGCGCTCCCGTGTTGCAAGTCATACTGAGCGCCACTGTACATACCTGCCAACCTAGCAGCGTGAAAATTCGGGAGACCGCAGCAGAGGGGGGTGGCGGGGGGGGGGGGGGGGGGGGTTCATATCGGAATTACTAGAGATAGACATTTGCGACCCGCTGTCGTTGCTCTTCCGTCCACTGCGATTGCGAAGGCACGGCGTTTCAGAGTCTCCAGCCATTGTGTTTTCGGCATCTGCAGCCACTTCTCCGAAGATGGCAGTGGTTTTCGTACGTCCGCAACCGTACCGCTTCGCGTCCTCGCACTTCGGGAACATTTCCCGAAACAACGGTTCTGCGTGATCATTAACGCTTAGCGGCAAGTTGTGTTCCACAAGAAATCCCGTGAATAGGCATTCCGCGCGGATCGCACAGCTGTCTTCGCAGCTCTTTTGGAATTGATGTTGCCCTACACTTCCGCAGCACGAACGTAGTTCTGATGCTTCCGTGAAGCGATGTGCACCTTTATGTCGGCCTTGCCGCCGTGCGAAACACGTGCACCAAAGGCGCACGTGGTACAGAATCCGTACTTTTGTCTCCTTGGATAATCGCGCTTTTTATCGTACGGGGACGGACTGAATAAACCACAAACACAGAGCGCAGACTAACAACTATTTTATTTCCACACATTTTCCTCGCATATATACTCAAAGGAAGGCATCGCAAAAAAAACCCGATGCAAGATAAAAATATTCAAATGGGCATGCGCATGACAAAAGTTAATTTGTTCCTAAGTGAATTTCTTTTGAAGAAAGATTACTGGATGGTGCGCTGGTATACATTCGTCGGCATGTGCCTGTGTCATCATATAAAATTCGGTTATAACTCGTTCCATTTTATCGTGAACCTGCGACAAGATTGTGGTTTTCTCGAAAAGTGGCTCACATTTACACTGCGAAACATGTGTTGCTAGATTTCCCGGATGCGCGATTAGTTGACAGTTATTCCGATGCTCTCTTAATCTTGTATTTAAACATCTTTCCTTCTGTCCGACGTATCTCCTACCGCATGTCAAGGGAATGTCGTAAACTACTTCCTTATTGCAAGCCACAAACTTTCGAACATGGTTGATACCGCAATTGTTACTCTGGCTTCTTTCCTTGCAGCCGTTTACCCTTCGACACATTCCAGTAAGTTTTTCCGGAGACGAGAAAACCAGTTCGACGCTGTGCATTTGCAATCTTTTTTAGCTTATGTGAAACTGTGTGGATATATGGTAGAACGATTGGTCTTGCTTTTTCGGTAACAGATTCGTCACTTTTACCATTCTTTTTTCCATTAATTGTCTTTAACAGCTTTTCAGCCACCGACGCAATCACACAATCAGGAAATTCACTGCACTTCAGCCTTTCCACCTGTATGTTGACGCTCTGCGCTATTTTATGAGGACAGAATTTCTGCACACTTCGCTCTAGACAAGAAAATGCTACTCCCCTTTTGATTAACTTTGAATGCGCAGAACTGTATGTCATGATGGTTTTTGTTCCTTTTGTTAAATACAATCCAACATGTATGATCACAATTTAGAAAAATCTGAACGTCTAGAAACTTTAAAGAATTATGACTCAGTTGGCAATTCAAACGTGAATTCTGGCCCAGGAAAAGCCTGTGTGAACTTATGCAAGATTTTTTTCCACGTTAACAGAATCCGCTCTTTTGTCACCTTTCCGCGAAGTCGCAAAGCACGGAAACTCAGCTGTGTATAATCCAGAAACACCTACAAGTACTTCTTTGCTTTTGACAACGCCATGGATCCACCTTCCAACTGAACTCGGGGAAACACGCAACCCAACCACGTGACAAACACAAGTGACGCCTGGGCAGGTGGCGTAGGCCTAGCGTAAAAAAAGTCACAGTTTCACCGCAAGGGTGAAGCAATGAATGCGATAGCAAAAAATTGTAATGTTATACGAAGTGAGGCTGGCAGCTAACTCTTTTTGGATCCGATCTCACGCAACTCTAGAAAACGCTTGTTTAAGAGAATTCTCTTCGCGTTGAGAGCGCAGCACGTAGAAGGGTACACCGGCCCCCCCGCTGTGGCCGCCGAGAAGGGGAGATAACGCGCGCGCCCGCGCCCGCGCTCGTAAAATCGAACGTCGCCCCCCCCCCCCCCCCCCCCCGCCCGCTGTCGGCCGCCGAGAAGGGGAGATAACGCGCGCCCCCCGCTCGTAAAATCGAAGGTCGCTCGAGGGACCCCCCCCCCCCCCCTCGCGTCTTTTCACGCTCACGAACGACGGGCGGGGGGCCGGTTATATACAGGGTGTCCCATTTATCACGCAGCACGATTTAAAAAAAGAGGAACGGCGTTAGGCGAGGCAGACCTAGTGCATAATGTTCCCAGTATACTGTAGTAGCCGCTACTATTTTTTTCGTTAATGTGAATTAATTAATTAGTCCTAATTAATTTCGTAACTCCGAATATACTCACCTAATTATCAAAGTGTCAATGAGGCAAATGTGGGCATGTTGAAATGACATCTATCTCTGCTACTTTCAACAACGTACTAATTGCGTGCTAATTTTTTCCTTTCGGATTAGATTGTTGCTTTATGCATGGCCTCCGAGATTGTGCGCCGGCGCGCGACCTCAGAGGCCATGCATGAAGCAACAATCTAATCCGAAAGGAAAAAATTAGCACGCAATTAGTACGTTGTTGAAAGTAGCGCAGATAGATGTCATTTCAACATGCCCACATTTGCCTCATTGACACTTTGATAATTAGGTGAGTATTTTCGGAGTTACGAAATTAATTAGGACTAATTAATTAATTCACATTAACGAAAAAAATAGTAGCGGCTACTACAGTATACTGGGAACATTATGCACTAGGTCTGCCTCGCCTAACGCCGTTCCTCTTTTTTTAAATCGTGCTGCGTGATAAATGGGACACCCTGTATATACATATACATATACGGCAAATGACGCCGACGCGGACGCCGACGCCGACGGCGAAAACCAGCCGCGAGTGTCCGTATAATTGCTATCGCAATAAAATGCGGGGGCCAAGACAGACAGACGCAAAAGTTGTGGTACCTTTTCCCGAGCCTTCTTTCGGTACGGTGGCGAGCGCATCTCGCGGCCGGCCTTCGCCCAGATGCGCCGTACTGTAATGCCGAGAATATATTTAGCGGTACTCTACGGTGTGGTTACAATGAACTAGAAGTGCAGTGGCGAGTGCTCTTCCGCAGCACCGCAACTGTCGCAGTAGGAAAGGCTGACGTACGCGCGCGATTAAGAAAAAAAAAAAAAGAACATCTCTGCTGTGGCGGCCACCTTTTCGGGAGATTCGAGATAGCATTCGTACAATCGGGAGCTTAGGTCAAAAATCGGGAGTCTCCCGGACTATTCGGTAGAGTTGGCAGGTATGTATGTACACACGACTACCACCGATATACAACAGGTAGAACTTCCCTAGAGCGCATGGTCTTTTTTTTTATATCTTGGTCCTGAGTTAGCTGGGACAACTGCATGGTATATACATGCACACATACAAATACATGCACTCACATACATAAAGCATGGCTGAACCCCTCGACCCCTCGTAAAATATTTCTGGCTACGTAACTGGATCCTTGCTGGTGGAGACGTGCTGGTTGCCGTCACCTGCAGGCAGTGGCGTAGCCTAGGGGTGGCACACCGGGCACGTGCCCCCCCCCCCCCCGAAATTTTTTTTGCCATGGCATACATAGCGAAAAATGGCCATTTCAAGGAGGTGCCCTCCCCGAAATCAAGGAGGTGCCCCCCCCCCCCCCCGAAAAAAATTTCTGGCTACGCCCCTGCCTGCAGGCACGACTGACACCAGACTTCAGCTGCGTTAGACAGCAGCAACATCAACCAAAACATAAATAGAGCAAAGGACTGGATAGAAAAGCAGCTGAAGGCAGCATTTCAACGAGATGGCCAAGCAACCTGTAAAAGCAGGAGCGTATCTGCTTTACCGTAAACCACACAGAGTGATACCTCTTACAAGGACATGTTACTTCTCAATTAAACTTATTATCACCCATCTTAAACTTGATAGCTGATTCTGGCATTAACTTCCCTCACATATTACAATTCCCAGACCTATAGCAATTTTTTGCAGATATGCACATTGTTCACTTACACTTGGGCCTCTTAATTAACAAGGGTTGAAAGTTGGGCAAGTTGGCACGGGAACATCTTCAGAAAAAGCTGCGCAGCAGGACGAGACACAAAGAAATAATTAATGAAAACGAGCGCAGACTCACAACTAGTTTATTGAAAACCGTGTCAACCTTAAAAAGCCGCAGCAAGGATGATGTGTCACAGACAACGAAAAAAAGCCGGCAGATCCCACGCACTGTGGGAATCGATGTAATTCGAAGCAGCCAGGAAGAAGCAAATCCTGCTTTACATAATTTGCATGTCATGTTTGACATGTTAGGACCTGTCATTTATGTTCGTCATACAGTCACGTCACGCAATACCAATTATGGTGTATATCAAGCTAGCGAACTGGACGCAAGCGCACCATGAGCGTGGCATGTAAATGGGGTTGTAGATGACACGCATACCAAGATTTTCATGTTACCACCTGCCACTTATGTTCGTGATACAGTCATGTCACTCAATACCAAATTTGGTGTATATCAAGCTAACGAAACGGCCGCGAGCGCGCCATGAGCGTGGAATGCAAGTCATGTCGCTCATGACATGTCGTGATTTCCATATTACCACTTGTCATTTATTTTCGTCATACAGTCACGACACTCAATACCAAGTTTGGTGTATATCAAGCTAACGAAACGACCGCGAGCGCGCCATGAGCGTGGCATGCAAGTCATGTCGCACATGACAAGTCATGATTTTCATATTACCACTTGTCATTTATGTTCGTCATACAGTCACGTCACTCAATCCCAAATTTGGTGTATATCAAGCTAACGAAACGGCCGCGAGCGCGCCATGAGCGTGGAATGCAAGTAGAGCTGTGCGCCGCCGCGCCGCGCCGCCGCCGCTGCCTGTTTTTGCTCACGCCGATCGCGCCGCCGCCGAAGTTTCCAGAGTGCCCGCGCCGTCGCCGCCGCCGCCGTGCAATAATTGCGACGCGCCGCCGGCAGTCTTTCATTTTAACCCGAACGAGGAATCGGGGATAAAATACATCACTTCACTGGGGAAGCTTTTCTCAATGTTTCGGTGTAATGGACTCTATATATATATTTCAGCCGCCGCTAATTGGAGGGAGCTTGGCCAGCTGCGCGCCCTCCCTTTCCGATACTTCCTCTTCATCGTCATTTTGACGTCACGAAGTTTTCAAAACTGCTGACTCAATTTGAGGAACGGAATGCGCTTCAACCATACAGAGAAAAAAAAAGTCACAGTTTCGCCGCAAGGGCGAAGCATTGAATGCGATAGCAACAAATTGGCATTTCAAGCGAAGAACGGCAAGCAGATCGAAACTTGGAGCGCACTGCTCAAGCGCGAAGGACGCACGAAACATACGCACAGGTATACACAGGACGAGCGCGAACTAACAAGTGTCACAGTTGTTACTTCCCTGTGTTGGAACAGCTCGCTTCTTTCGGAAACGGGGCCTCTGCAGCGAGCGAAGTGACCTTCGTGCGCTCTGTAACCTAAACGCAACCTTCCCGGCGAATCCACACGACGTAAAACTGCCCCCCATCCCCGCACCCCAAGATAAGCGCGCGCGCGCGCACCCGGGCAAAAGCGACTACGCCCTTGCAGGCCAAAGTACAAGTCGGGGTGTTGGGGAGCCAACGCGTCGCAACGAGCGGGGCGCCGAGCGCGCACTTTGCGCCATCTCGCTGGTTTGCTGGTAAGGCAGAGAACACGCTGATATTCCCCCCCGAGATCTGCGTACCGCCAGCGGCGAATGGTGTATATAAACAGCTCGCCGTTAGTATGCTGTAGCATGTGCGCTCCTGTGGCGTAGCGTCGCGCGCTCTCGCTCCGAAGCGTCGCGCGCTTCGGAGCGAGAGGTCGCTCGTTCGATCCCGCACGTCGGAAAACATTCTTCTGAATTACTTTTCTTCGTGGCTTTTATATATATATATATATATATATATATATATATATATATATATATATATATATATATATATATAATTCAAAAGAAAGTTCTGTGGGTCTGGTGCACATATAGTCAAGAAATGAAGGAGCACACTTACGAAAATTGAATATTTTTTACTGGTTTACGTTTCGGCCGTGGGACGGCCGAAACATAAACCAGTAAAAAATATTCAATTTTCGTAAGTGTGCTCCTTCATTTCTTGACTATATATATATATATATATATATATATATATATATATATATATATATATATATATATACGGAGCATGACGGTGACGCCAACGCCGACGGCGAAATGCAGCGGAGAGTGTCCATATAATTGCTATCGCAATAATAGTCGAGAGCAGGCCTAGCATCTATAAGTCAACCTCCTCTGAAGCCACTACCACTTCGGGCTCATGTCACAATTCCCATCATGTTCTTGTTTGTTTACCTTTTTCTTGGTGAGCTCATGTGAAAATGAAAGAAAAGTTCACGAGCGCGCTCGCCTCGCGTCCACAAACAAACCTCCTCCGACGCCACTCCCCTCTCGTGCTCCCAGCTCTGGTCAAAGTTTCCAGCATGCTCCTGTTTCATTTTTAGGGGCGAAGCTCCTTAGGGCATAGGCTAGTCCGGCGTCGTCCTTCGTCGTTGTCGTAGTAGCCACCCCTGTGCGATGACGATGACGCTGCCATCACGGCACAGCACATGGAATGTACCCACTATGCGTCATAACGATGACGCTGATGACGATGACGATCGCGATGCCATACAACACATGGCATCGCGATATGGTCTCACATGCATATCGTTTGACCACATGCAACCAACCACCATCCGAGGAACCTGCATCGATCTCGTGTTTGCAAACTTTCGACTACGACCCATCCAGGAACCGCTCTCCCTCCATTTCACCGACCATAAAGCCGTTATAATGAAGGGGGGCACGGAAGCCACGGCTTGTGTAAACGGTAACCACGACCAACGAAGAAACGAAACCAAAACGGAAAATCACGGCTCACGAATAAAATATAAATTTCTTGTATATATACACACAGTGTTTGTCGTCTTTGACGGAAGATTCACGGTTTACCGATGAACCTCCGGAGCTTCGCCCACTCATCATCATTCACTCCGTGGATATGCTGTGATTTTTTTATGGCTGGGGAGTTATTCTCTATGTGTCCCCCCCTAGTGGACGGTCCATTTCGGCCACAGCTGATTGGCTGGAGTTCGGTGACCAGTGCTCTCACTGTTTCCGGATCTTCTTCCCCAACGTCATTTTGATGCCACGAAGCTTTCACAACTCTCGACACTAATGAGAGGGACGGTATGCGCTGCAACGCAACGAAAGCAGCGCCCAGACATTCCGCTTTCGGGCGTACCTCTCGGAGGCTGTGCATCAGTTCTGATTGTGTGAGCCATCGAATTAGGTTTAATGTGGCCGCCCGTCTAACGCACCTGTAAAGGTCGGTACGCATTCCCTACTTCGTTCTCAAACATCTGGGACACATTCATATGAAAGTTCAGACTTGACAAGTTCCTGTAAATTGCGTACACTTTCTTGTTACTCTGGGAATGTGCTGGCGGGGTCGGTGCATCGGCGTGGTATGTGTATATATATATATATATATATATATATATATATATATATATATATATATATATATATATATATATATATATATATATATATATATATATATATATATATATATATATATATATATATACGATGAAGGTGTCC
>JALIZH010026468.1:0-85818 GCA_030522465.1 Rhipicephalus appendiculatus
ACACCGACTGTCTGTGCTTGCTCATGCGCCTTGCTGGTACCAACGACATCGGCCCCAGACACCAGAGTCATCCACATTAAGCACCAACTCCATAATTTACTCCTCCATAATTTTAGCATTCACCTACCTATTCTATGTCCCCAGCCATACAGGAATTTCCGGCAATGATATTGCTGACAGCGCGGCATCCTCCGGATGCACTTCTGGCATTGTACATCACGCAAAGCGCACCACACATTGCATAAAAAAAAAACTTTTTCACAAAACAGTCCAACTCCATTGGAACTCTCATTGGCAGAACGAGGGCCCCAACACTTCACTCTGCCACTGGATACTTGCCAACTCACAAATTCCTCATTGGTTTCCTCCCAATCGCACACTCACCCACTTACTCACTGGGGACGGACACTTTCAGTACTACCTCAAACGTTTCAACATCCCTTCCACGGACACCTGTGCATGCGGCTCCGTGCACATGCACGGATGAGCAGCACTGTTTCAATCACTGTCCCCCACCAAACACTTGTCAGATCAACTTCGATTAGCTAACACCACCGCCACATCACGTTTCCATTACCCTTCCCTTCTGAAAACCAAACGTTCCCGCGCCCTCTTGTTGCAACTCGTATCTATCATGAAATCTGCGGCTATAGTCGTGACTCCAACACGCCGCCAACATTACCCGGATGCCTCTTAGACTCGCACATCTCTCCTATATCCCTGCGCAACTTCACACACCCTCACATTCCTTTCAGCATACAGTCCCACATTTCCACGTGCATGCATGTACCTCAGAGCCCGGTCACATGATCTTCACGCCATTATCCTGCTTAACACTGGATCCTCTGTCCATGTTCGTGTTTTGCATGCGCACTATGCCAAATAAAGCGGGGATCCCTGCTAAACATGAACATCACCACTACCCTTACGATGCCCGGCTTTACCACTTCACTTCACGCCGTCCTTTCCCTCCCCACTAATCATCTCACCAGTCATATCACCTTTACTACCTACTTCCAATCTTGCTATGCTTCTCTGCAATTTCTCTCTTGTTGCATACTCTCACGACTACCATTATACTCACCCCGGTGCCTGCCAATGGTGGTTCCACGAGCCCATCGTCCACCAATGCATCGCAGCATCGCAGTCTGGTCTCCGTTCAGCCACTTCCGGCTGGAACAACCTCCCGACCTACAATCCTGCCATCTTGTCGTCGCCGCCACCGCTCCTTACCTTCGAACTTCTTTCACCCCACTAAGTGTCTTCCCAACGTCTCACTGAACATCTGCCTATTTCTTTTCCAGTTCTCAATAAACGCAAACCGAATCACTGTTCAAGCATGAATTGGCAGCTCCGTATGCCCGCTTATAAAAACTTCCGCAGTCCTCAAAAATCATCCTACCCCTTCTCATTGCACTTGCAATAACTAACCAATAGGGCATAAACAGGCGACGAATTCGGCTCCTGTCTCACAATACTTGGCTTTCCATTTCACTCCCGACACCTCTCCTCCCAGCTATATCGTGCTGCTTGCTCACACTCCACTTCTTTTGTTTTTACTGAATGGCTTTTATTCTCTGAACATTCCTCTGGGATGTTTACCCTCATTTTTTTTTTTTTTAGTTTTAATTGGCTTTAAGCCCGGAATACACATGTACAACGGGCTTCTCCGTTTTCATTTTCGTTCCTTTAAATACTGGGGATCTCACTAAAGCCATAGAACCATCGCACGCTTTGTGGGAGAGTCGGGCCAGCTGGTTGGTTCGAAGTGTAAGTTTGTTCTCTGTTCTAATCTAAATCCCAGCCGCAGCGGGAAATAAAACTTCGCCGTTTCTCGGGAAAAAAATTGTTTGCTTGAGTACCGATCTCGGATCCTCCGATAAAATTTGCCGGGCGTTCATGTCCGCGATCCGAAACCAGCGACATCAACGTATTCCTCTGTGGCAAAACCTACTACAGTGAAACCTCGGTCATACGAATCTCACGGCACCACCAAAAATATTCGTATCATCCGAAATTCGTATCACCAGAAAGCATGCAAAATTAGCACGCGACAAAAGAAAGCTCGATTACACTTTCATTTATTGTTTTTCGGGACCGCAGCAACATCAGAAAGAACTCTGAATAACTCTCAGTTAAGTTCTTAGATGTCGGCAATCAAAGCAGAATTCGTAAATGTACCACCCCTACGCGCGGGTTTCATTAATGAACCAGGTGCGTTGTGACCCGTAACAGCAGTAGCCCCTTCCAAATTTTAGTATGCTTTTTTTCGCATTACACCAGAGTGCTGCGGCGAAAATAACGGAAGAAACGCTTTGGCACGATAGATAAAGGCCACAAAATTTGGGAACCGCGGTTCTATGTTATGATTTTGTTATCGCGGAGGTGTTGGGGATGTTTTTTTAAGATTTACGGCCGTGCCCGCACAAGTGCGCCCTCAACAGTCCTGCATGTTGACGCCTGACTCCTTCGCCAAGACCGTCCTCGCCTTCTTTCGGTCCTCGTCCACCTTTCATAGGATGTTTGAGGCACGAGACAGGCACGTGTAAACACAGCACAACGACAGCAGCCCGCATCGACGCCTTAGAAAAAAATGCATGGCGCCGATGCCCTCTGTAACCTAAACACGAAGGCACACGGAGGCACATTAGAGCCTCTCTGATTCGCGCACACAATCTCAGAGGCCTTGACGCGTCTCTGAAGGTTTATTCTGACCGTGATTCTGACGATTTGGCGGTGCGGCGCGCATGCCCGCGCTTGCGTTCCCGCGCTCGCACGTTCTCGGCGCGTCTTCCGCGACAGCGCGGACAGCACTCTTCGTACCTGGGTGGTAGCGTACGTTCGTATCAAACGTCGCGGGGCGAAAATCGGTTCGCAACAACCGTACTCCATTACACTGCAGGTCAATGCGCATTGGCCGGGACCAAAGGAAAATTCGTATCACCCCGAAATTCGTATGAGCCGTGTTCGTATCACCGAGGTTTCACTGTACCTTAACCTCATTACGGCGATGTGGTCTCAAAACTTTGACGTCTCGATTTTAAAGTCGAGAGCCTTTAATAGCTCATACCCATGGCGTCCGTCAGCCGTCCGTCCATGCCCTGGAACGGTGCCAACTGTGGCCTCTCCCCCTCACACTCTCTCAGCAATCACGTGGTGGCACAGCGGCGCATAGCACGGACGCTGGTCACGTCGGTCTCGCCTCTCGTCAGACTATAGAGTGCACGGATCTCCCCTGTAGGCCGGCCACAATCCGCCCACTCATACAAGAAGGGAGACGCGCGCATCGCGTTCCATTCTGACAGACCCCGTCTAATGGGCACAGGCTTTCGCCCAACACACTTTGAAATTTACAAAGTGTCCTTCAATTTTATTGCGATAGCAATTATATGGACACTCTCGGCTGATTTTTGCCGTCACCATCATTCCCCGGATTTGTATATGTATGTATATATATAAAAATGCGCAAAGAAAAAATAAATCCGAAGAAAAAATTCCAACGCACCTCACCGATGATTCCAACCAGCGACCCCTCTCTCCGCAGCGTGCTACGTTTGACCACTGAGCCACACCACATGCATGCATCCGCCGGCATAATAACGGTAAGATATTTATAGGCACCATTTACCGCTGGTGGTATGTAGATCTCGCAGGATCTTCAGCGTGTTTTTCATCACGCAACGCTTTTACATTTTCTTTAAATTTGAAAACTGCCCTTGAGACGCTCACGAAAAAGGGGCCCGGCCCTTTCTGTGCCCACTCGTGATGTGGAGAAAAAAAGAACACCTTGCGTCAGACGCCACCGCGTGGCAGGAGAAGCAGATGGGTCATTGTGCGCGCCGCACTTTAAAACTAGCAGTTGTTCCGTGTACGAATACAACCGATGAGCGAAGCTCCTTAGAAATGGGACGCACGCGGCGTTCAGCGAGCGCGGCGTTTCGTTGTTCAGGCAACGGACCAACCACTCGGCGGACGACAGGGTCGACAGGGTGGTTTCGCGCGTTCGCCGGTCTGAGGGGAGAGGGCAGAGTCGAAGAAAGAGGGAGAGGGAGACTAATCTGCCTCCGTTTCACATGCGTTCGTATTCTCGCGCGTTGCGCATCGTGCAGACGCCATCCGCGTTCCAGCACTCATAAAGCTCATGTATCCTCCCGCGTGAGGGGGAGACGCCACAGCTGGCACCGTTCCAGGGAGCTTCAACGGCGACGGCGGGGTGCCAGCCTAAGGAGCTTCACTCCTAATAAAAGAAGAAGAAATATCCAAGAGCGTCGGGTTCTGCGTTGTCGACACTTGCCGCGCGTTCCTCAAACACAAAGGCGTAACAACTGTGATAGTTGTTAGTTCATGCTCGTCCTGTGTATAGACCCTTTCGCTGTTTACAAACACAGGTCCTGGACGGCTTCCGGTTTTGTGCGGGTGCAGCCTAGTAGCATTTGCAGGGAACAAAAGCCTTAGCGAGTATTCCGCCCATTTTCAACACTTTTCCCCCTGTGACTGGCCAAATATTTCAAATATGTTTTCTTCTAATATAAACACAACATTATAAGAGTTATTCCTTAACTTTAAGCGTCTTCCTTTTACCTGAAAGCGGAAAGAGAGCTTTTCCTTATTCTAGCGCAACTTAAAAAAAAAAAAAAAAAAAAAAAAAAAAAAAAAAAAAAAAAAAAAAAACAGGCTTTCTGCTTCGGTGTTGGAGAGTGATAAATGGAGTGACCAGAAGTTTCTTGGGAAGCAACACGTGCTGCTGCTATTGTAATCTTGAAACCGAGCGAGAAGGCGAATACCTGCGCGTCCTTTTCGAGAGTCCTAGCTTCTTTGTGCTTCAGCGGGAAGCTGCAACTGTCGAGCTGCTCGTCGATCTTCGTGTGACATTCCAATTTCTTGCTATCGCATTCATTGCTTCGCCCTTGCGGTGAAACTGTGACTTTTTATCCAGCCAGGTCATGAGACAGTGATCGATTAATTTATGTAATGTGCATGTATTTATTATTTCTGTGTGGACCCACACTCGTATGCGTGTGGGTCCTTGCATATATACATTTCACGCCTATACTGTGTGCAAATTACATGCCCCATAACATCTGTTGTACAGCCGCCCCTTTTTTTAACCTGAACGCGCGAGCGTCGACCGCCCAGTCGATAAGCGGCGTTTAACGGAGCACAGCGGCGAAATTAACGAGAATACGTGCATGCTGTGCAGCTATCTTCTGCTAGGCTGTTCCGGGAACCGGACACCAGGACGCCCGGAACAGGCGCTTACAGAGTCGGCGGTCTATGCTCGCGTGTTCAGCTTCAAAAAATGGGCGGCTGTACATGTATCCTTGCATGTTCACCAAGTCATGTATATTGTGGACAAATATGTTTGTGATGCTGGACAGAATTATAGTGTAGTCATGCTAACGTGGATAAATACAAAGCTTTTGCATCGGAAAGTTGCAATAACATGTATTTGCAATAAAATTGTGTAACTCACTCTCAATGGTCGACTCTTGACAGAGCGTCCCCCCCTGCTCACCCCCCCCAAAAAAGTTCAGTTTTGCATGTGTATGCACCCATACAAACACTTGTACGAAGATACACAAAGGATGATTGAACCCCTACCCCCCCCTTCCGAAAAAGCTTCTGGCTATCGTGCGCAGGGTTCCCCATTCGGGGTGGGGGGGAGTGGATGAAGCTTTACCGCAGATCCCCCCCCCCCTCGTCCTCCTTCCATACCCGCTCCCACTGAGGGGATCAGAACGTACTGCTAAGACGAGGTACTGCGGGAGGGGAGGGGGGGGGGGGGGGGGGCATCCTGCATACACGACTATGGCTCTGACGTAATTGTTCACGTCAATATTACGCCGATATGACGCGACCTGTGGACACAAGTACTTGCATTAGCCCTAAAATATCGCGTTTCCATCCGTGAGTACTGTACTCCGAAAAAGAAAGAAAGAAAAAAACAAAACAAGTCCGGAAGAAGACATATCTGCAAATGCAAACGCACTGATAAGCACCAGCGCCTGTAAAAGCAGCACGACTGCAAACGGGTGTCGGAGTCCACGGGAGCGTCAACACTTGCGACGGCTCGACTTGAGGGCGGAAGATAAGGCGAGGCGTCGCGATAAGGCGGTATACGGGCGCTCTTACGCAATCGGCCCTGACGCCACCGGTGTTGGGATACGCTTGCAGATCGGTATAGATAGACACACAGTGTGGCTAGACCGGCAGGGTGTGGTTCTCAACGTGCAGACAAGGCCGTTTGTTTGTGCTGTTCGTTTAACGTATACCACTTCGCCCAGTGGCGTAGACTTCTTATTTTTCCGGGGGGGAGGGGGGGGGGGGGGGCAGACCTGGATTGCGGCTCGAAGCGGCGAAGGGAGGGAGGGAAGAAGCGGGGAGGGGGGGGGTCCCTATGAGATGACACGTCATCACCCCGCTACAAAGAGGGTACCACTAATCATCATCATCACCATCATAAGGGGCACCTACACCAGTGAAGGCCGTTTTACATTGTATCGGCTAACTACGGGGTGTCCCCAAATAAGACGTCCCGCGAATCTATGAACAGTGAACTTCTGCGGTTTGACTCATCCAGTAGAAATTTCTTTGAATACGTGTTTTACTGGTCGCATTTTTTCAAAAATATTGCATGACTGTACCATCAGCACACACACACACACACACACACACACACACACACACACACACACACACACACACACACACAAAAAAAAAAAACGAGTCGATTTGTTTTTCTTTTATTGGGCAGTTCGGAGGTAAAAATCTGTTGCATAAATGTGACCAGTAAAACATTTAAGAGCAAGCGGTGTTCAAGACATATTCCTATTTGTTGCGCGAAGGAGCCAAATTTTGCTGGCCATTTTAGCGAGCAAAATGTATTTTGAAATAACCCTATATACTACGAAACTTCTGGACTGGATACGCAGATGCGCCAGAAGTGTTCATTTTGAAAGTAGTGCACAGGAACAAATCATGGCTCCGTAATCAGAAGCTTTTAATATTTTCATTTTTGCATAATACATTTATAACGAACAGGCATACGTAAGGTACACGTTCAGCAATTATCAAAGCAACGGTTACAAAACGCTTACACTTCAAAAAAGTAACGAGTGAACATACAAGCACTCATGACGTATCTGCTCGCTCATTTCATCGTACACTGCTGTTTTTCTTTTTTTTACATTTCCCTAACGCGACCACTCTAAAAATCACTCACAAAGAAAGAAAAGGAAACAATGAACATGTCTTATCAATGCCAACGCGTGCATAATATCAACAGAGAATTTCAGCCTTTCGCGGAGATATTCAACTAAGAATTCCTACGAATGATATGTCAAATAATGCTGCGGAAAAGAGATGTAAATTACATTTTGCATACGTATAAATAGTTGAATTTGTAGCCTACAACAGAGAACTGGGGCTAGCGATCCAAGACCATTTTACACTTCAGACTTCACAGTGGTTTTATACACTCTGAGAACACGGAAATAAGAAAGTTATTACAGTTCTTCGATGTACCTGTAATTCTGTATACATAAGGAAAACTGTTAAAGCTTTTCCATATACCAGTCATCCTATACAAATAAATAAAAACAGATACACATGGCTGAGAAAATAACAAACTTCGGCAACGGACGATATTTTAGAGCGTATTCCTGAGAACGGTAGTCTTAGATTTCAACATGAAACGTATTTTCTCTAACTACCGTTCGATGAATGAACTCGTTGGCCACACGATTCAGATCCACTTGCCTAGCCTGCTCTTTGTGGCAGTGGAGCAAGGCGGTATGGTTAAGTCTGGCCTGTCCCATTGTTGAGCGCAGGTAGGTTTTAACTCTCTGGAGACACGAGAAAAAGATCTTTCTGACGAACAGGAAGTCACAGGAATCGTCATGACGATTTGTAGAAGCTTGACAACTTCTGGAAGGAAGCACCCTCAAGGGTTCACCTGCTTTTCCCGAAAGAAAGTCGACCACATCTTGAAATGTGACAAGACTCGGTTGCACGTTGCTTTGCTATGTCAAGTAACATATTGCGGTGAAGCTGAAGACGCACAGCATTGAGATCTCCTTTGTAGAACTCGCATAGATACGTGCCGTCAGTATCACCTGTTACGAACTGCTCGACTTGCTTCATGTGATGCCACATTTCTGGCGGGAAACCGCGTGCGCAGCGATGCATGCACCGTGTCGATGACTAGACAGAACCGCTGCCGGTACAAAGCTTCGGGGGAATTAAAGTCATGTGCGCGCGACCCTTCATCATACCGACGTGGTGCCTGCACCGGTCTCTTCGAAACTCTTGGGGCCCCGATGTCCATTTCGCGCGCTTCATCAGACAAATCCGCCCAAAAACTGGAAAAGTCGTCGCGTAATTGACCGATGCTCTCTTCAACAGCCTTAACTAAATGTTGTGCACGGGTGAACTGTAGGCTCTTCTTTTGGAGAGCGGAGTTGACACTTTCCAACCTCTCAAAGACAAGAAGCATGAGCCTCAGTAGAAAATATATGTGTCGAACTTTTGAAGCGTTTTTGCGTAACCGCTCGCTTTGGCGCCCGTGTCATTTTTCTCTTCCGAAGAAAGAGTAAAAAGGAATCTGGTTAGTTCGGAGTAGTTAGCGGAGACCGATCGGAGAGAGCAGCGCGCCTTTAACGTCCACCTAGTTTTGCAAAACTGTCTCAGTGCAGGATTTTCCTCTTTCTGAAACTGCTGGAACCAGCTGAGACGCTTTGGGGAAGTTCTAACAAAATTGACGAGGTCCGTAAACAAGCTAACAAAATCCCGACAGACGTCCAATTTTCGTGCACAAATCTTGCAAAGACAGGTTCAGTGTATGCGCAAGGCCGTGCGCATACAAAGCTCTTGGTTCTATCTCTTGAACAAGGGCCTGAAGCCCACCGCTCTTGCCAGAAACATCTGCAGCCCCATCATAACACTGCCCACGGCAGTTCTCAATCCGAAGATTGAATTGACAAAGCACATCTTTCAAAATAGAAAAAATAGTACGGGCTCTGGTGTCCGCAGTTGCATAAAATCCAACGAATACCTCCCCCACTTCCAAGTTTTCCTTAGCATACCGAAAGCAGAAGGATACTTGCTCTTGCGTAGTTATGTCAGAAGTTTCATCAGCAATAACCGCATAAAACCCTGCCCCGTGCACTTTTTTCACTAGGGAGCGAAGGCATGCTGTGTGTTATTAACTCGAGCATCTCTTTCTGGATGTCACCAGAGATCCATTTATAGCCTGTTCTATTTAGCCATGCTGCTAGTCCCGGCACATCGGCTTCGCGAAGCAGTAACAGTTGCTTCAAGTTCCCCTCGTCATCATCGTGTCCTCGCAGCGCCCGACCTTGGAAAGCCAAAAAGCGAATGGATGACAATATAGCCATCAGAGCTTTACGGCTTTCCTTCATTTGGTTTTGCTTAGACTCTGAGAGAGCAGATGCCACATTCAGCCCCACGTTTAAAGCTGTCGCGGCGTCCGCATAACAACAACTGCGAGCGCGCGGGGCGCGCCAATGAAATTTCCGCCACCTTCCTACGTAGGATTTAAATGCAATGCATTTCTTTACCACACGATGTCACCCGGCGTCGGCGGCGTGGTGGGGACCGCGCCCCACCACCACCATTGAAAAATCCCCAGATTAAAAATCCTCAGCCGGGGTCGGAGGGGGGCTCTGCCCCCCCCCCCCCGTAGTTGGCGCTTCTGACTTCGCCGCACTTCTTCCTTTTCCAAAGTTATTCGTCTCTATCCGAAATATCGCGTTTTCTGGCGACCCGGTAAACATGAAATGACGCAAAAAAAAAAAATCTCATAAAGAAAAAGGGTTGAGCATCAAGAGAAAGCCACAGTAAACGAGCCCTGCGAAACTTTTCCATTTAATCACCGCATGGCTTCATTCAATGAGTTTATTGCCTCTCGAATCGACTTCCGCTGAAATTCTTAGAATCCGTCAAATACGCGCGGGGTTACAAGGATGTGTCGCACGCTGCAAGCGCTTTCTCTCTGCTTTCGTGCCGGCGAGCGCACTGAAACACCACCACCCAGAACTAGGTGGTGTTGGCTGAAAGCTACGCAGGGAGTATGACGACAAAGGGGCAGAAAGATGCGTCCCTTCGTTAGCGCGTCATGACCTTGAGCACTTGCTTTTCTTTTTTCTTCGAATGCGCGGCTTGCCTTCAGCCTGATCGCGAGCGAGTGCGTGGCCACTTCGCCCCATCCCGCGGTGGCCGCGGTAACTTTACAGCTCACGATGCTAAATATCATCCAATGGCCGTGGACTTCGGGTTTATGGCGCGGTCATTTGGGTATGTGGCATCATTCGTCGAGATAATAGGGAGCGATTTCTAGCTGACTTTGAGAAATAATTGTAAAATACAGGCTGCGTGTTGTGCTCCAATGTTCGGCTCGCATGTCCTCAGGAGTCTCGACTACCGACTGGCTACGTTTGCTGATCATGCTGGAAAAGTGTCGCAGGGCCCCTTAAAACGTTGCATTTGGGATCAATTTCTTTGCCGTAACCGGTTAAACGATACATATGTGTTGTTCGGATAAACAAGCTCCAAATACGAGCATCAGGCTGTGGCCTCTCTCTCCGTCTACGCGTGTTTTGATGAACAATACTGCTTCGTAACTGAACCCGACGGCACGTTGGCTTATGTTGGGGTAACGGGGTTATATGATGTATGCAGTTCATCTGTATGTGTCTTTGAGCGGATCGGGCTTGACGTTACGTTCGCAGTCTCACAACCCCAGCAGTATGCCATCAACGTTGTTTTATATAGCAGAGCTGAGCTGCGGGGCATCCAGTATTTGTGAGATGGAATATTAGCGTAAATAAAGCCGGGGCGTCGCCAGAAGTTCTAGTCGGGGGTTGGGTGGGGGCCTTCGACCTTTTTCTTTTATCTATTTTCGTGTTTGTGTTTGTATGTATGCGAGTGTATATACAGAAACAGAATGGTAAAACTTTATGGGGGGGGGGGGGGGGTTGCTGAAACCCCTCCCCCCCATACCTACCTCGCGGCTACGCCGCTGGTATAAAATGACCAATTGACCTTTTATTCTATTTTCGGCCGCAACTCTATAGACGATTTTACATTAAACACATGAGCGCAGCCACCTTGGGCTCTAAATTAAACGAATCAGTCAGTCGGTCGGTCGATCGGTCAGTCAGTCAGTAAGACGAACTTTATTAGAGTCCTGGGGAGGAGCTCCTAAGAGCCCACCTAGGGCCTCGCAATTAAATGAATGTTTTCTTGTTTTTGTAGATCGCGACGTGAATTAACAAGGTGCATGAAACTTTAAATGTTCCAACCCAGCAGTTTTCAAGCGTGTGCGTCTGCCGTAGCACTGTTTCTTTAGTTGCTAAAGATGCAAAAGGCCAAGGTTAACAGCCCAATATGGCGGCACCGAGACCCATCGATCCATAAGACAGTCTATGGCACATATATCCATTTTCACCTCGTCGCTCGTGCCAAGAGATCTAAACGTATACCGCAGAGCACCCTCGCCGAGCGAGCAGTGCACATGGCGCCGGTGTTTGACCGAGGGACCGATAAGCGCAGACAACGAAGACCATATCTAATCACCGCCGCCTTCTCAGACACTGCTCGACTCACTCGAAGATATTCCGCCACCCTGATCTCACCTCAGCGCCACACCTGCACGCACGAAAAACACGTTCATCAGCTAGCTGGTTCGCGCTAAATCGAATGATTCAAGACGCCAGCTAAGGTGAAAAAAAGGAGGAAAAAAAAGAATCAACGCAGAAAATAATGTCATATAGCTCTCTTCTGTCATGAAGATAGATTTTTTCTGTATTGCGCTGCGTCTGGATTATGAATAGGCTATGCTCTTCAGATCGTGACTGGCAGTTTACCAGTATACAACAACTGCATCTTACACCTACGGAGCAGAAACCAGCAACCTTACGGAAAGGCACTGGAAGTTGTAAAGGAATACGTCTACTTAGGACATGTAGTAACCGCGGGAGCCGAACCATGAGACCGAAGTAACTAGAAGAATAAGAATAAAGATGGAAATGGAGCGCATTCTGCAAGCATTCACAAATCATGAACAGTAGTCTACCATTACCTCTCGAGAGGAAGGTATATACCGGTACTTGCATCTTACCGGTACTTACCTACGGAGCAGAAACCTGGAGGCTTACAAAGAGGGTTCAACTTAAATTGAGGACGACACAGTGAGCATTGGAAAGGAGAATGATATATAGGTATATACACTTAAGAGACAGGAAGAGAGCAGAGTGGATCAGGGAACAAACTGGTGTTGAGGACACCTTAGTCGAAATCAAGACGAAGAAATGGACATGCGCTGGGCATGTATAGAGAAAGGTCAAGACAACCGCTGGTCATTGAGGGTAACAGACTGGATTCCAAGAGAAGGGAAACGCGCGAGGTGAAGACAGAAAGTTAGGTGGGCAGACGAGATTAAGAAGTTTGCGCGTGTAACGTGGCCGCCGCAAGCACAGGACCGGGTTGATTGGCGGAGAATGGGAGAGGCCTTTGCCCTGCAGTGGGCGTACTCAGGCTGATGATGATGCTGATGATGATCGCATATTAAGCTTATCAACAGTTGCGAACATATATGAAATCTTTAGCATGACCATCTGGCCTCGACACTCAGACATGTACGACTCGGCCAGATGGTGAAAAAAAAAAATTTGAAGGACACAATTTGTACATTCCAAAGTGTGTGTTCGGCGAAAGCTTGTGGCCATTCGACTAACTATGCCATATCGTTTTGTTTTCTCGTACGGACGGAGGGACGGACGGACGTGAGCATGAGACATTAAGGGCTTTCGCCTGAATGGTCGGAGTATATATGTACAGTCGGCGTCAAAAGTTTAGAGACCACTCGGTCCGTGGAAAATTTGAATTTTACACCAATTCGTGCCTGTAGTCGGTCGAAGAGCGCCATATACACGTTGTGGGGGCGTTTCATAACAGGCAGTAAAATCACAATTGACGGCTGCCTGCCGAAGCAGTGGGGATATTGAACTTTTTCTAGTGTCTCGGGGTCCTTAAACTTTTGACGCTGAGTGTAGGTATGTCCGTAATCATTAGAATAACCGATGGGCGTATTGAACAGTACATATAGCACCTCCCGCAATGGAGACAGACGATGTATACGCCACACTGAAGTCATTCTAGCACAAAGGAACACGGACAGAGGAGTGGACAGGGAACCACGTGTTCCTCCGCCCCTGTTCCTTTGCACTATACAGTGCGTATCACTGGCATCGCCATGAGGGGGGTGGGGGGTGTCGCGTGGGCATGGGTTCCACCTCCCCCAGAAGTATTTCAATTTCGCTTGCGTATTTATACAGGAAGGATCCGTTGGTGGACTAGTTGGTACATGTCTTGATAAATACTGAGTACGTGCAGCGTAAATGAACGAAGACAAGCGATGACACATAAGCGACATAGACTGGCGCTGACCAACTAATTTATTGAAAAGCATGAAGCCCGCTTTTATACACGCGCTCATGTTATCAAAAACTCAAGGACGCATCATGGGTGAGCATACAAAAACTGCACCTTCCCGGCTAGTCCCTCAGGACTTCAATAAAGTTATTTTTCTGTCTGTCTGTCTTTGTCACTTTGATACACGCTTGGCGTACTCACACACTTGATACCACATTTCCTAATGTGAGCTGCTTCTATTATTTCTCTTTCTGTCTTTGTGTTTGCACGCTTGACAAAGGCTCGCGCGGTCCAAGTGTGGAGTGCATTTACACTTGTAGCAGTGATCTGCAAGATGTCCACCTGAATTGTTTTTTTACAGCATATATCAAGTAATACTAATCATAACAATAGCCGGGGTTCAACCTCCCAAAACCAGGATATGATTATGAGAGACGCCGTAGTGGAGGACTCCGGAAATTTCGACCACCTGGTGTTCTTTAACGCTCACTGACATCACACAGTAGACGGGCCTCGACCATTTCGCCTCCATCGAAATGCGACCGCCGCGGCCGGGATCAAACCCGCGACCTTCGGGTCAGCAGCCGTTTGCGCATCCCGGCGGCCACCTGGCTCCGTGCCAGAGCTCGGATGGACGGGACGGACGGACATGGACGGATGGACGGAGGGACAGACAGACAGACAGACAGACAGACAGACAGACAGACAGACAGACAGACAGACAGACAGACAGACGCACGGACAGACAGACGCACGGACGGACGGACGGACAGACGGTGCACCGTAGCCAGTGCCACCACCTAGGCGGACCAATATATATCAAGGTATTTATACACGCACACACACAAGCGCACCCATGTACAGTCGCGGCCACTGCTAGATGCAACACTTGCACGCAGAGCATGTCAAGATTTCATTTTCCTTGCATAAAAACAAGGGCTTAGATTTGCATAAGGCTACTGGTGGTTGACAGCTCAGACTCTTTCCGACAAACTAGTAAAGCGCACGTTCAATGTTTCCCCATCCACTTGCAGTTAGGGGGCCAGCAATAAGAAAGGTGCTCATTCGAGTGTTGCATCTAACCAGTGGCCGCGACTGTACATACATAGAGGGTGTTTGAAACCACCCCGCCACCCACCAACGCAAAAAAGAAAGAAAAATTCTGGCTGCGCCCTTGGTGTGTATAGAAACGAATTTGATTAAGATGTTTTACAGCTCAACTGCTAGACGACCGCTCATGGTGAATTGGAACACACTACAGAATTAATTTTATCTCTCTCTCTCTTTGAGAGTTTCCCGTATATCGCCAGGAAACGCTTGCGGGCAGAGGAAACGCCTGCGCACATGAATGCGAGCGCATTGCGGAAACGTGTAGCGGCCGAGCCCGGCATCTGTTCTGGCTATTTTCGACGCGTTTCCACTTGCAGCCCGTCATCAAAGCGCCGGACAAGAATAGAGTGGAACGGAAATAATGATAATAAAAAAATAAATAAGAAACGATGCAGCTCGGCCAACTGGCGCGCCTACGAAACTAAAGGTGAAAATGATTTAAACTTGGAAAATTGTTCCTCGCATTAGGCCGGGAAAACGTGTTTATAGTATAGCCGGGCTCGTATAGCCAGCCCCATTCATTGACATAATACGGAGGGGGGCGCGGAGGGGCGGGGCGCAAGGTCAGCCTCATACATTGACATGATAGGGAGGGGGGGGGGGGGGGGGCTGCGACGAACCTTCGCCCCCCCCCCACCCTGAAGGGGAACCCTGCGCACGCTTATGCGTTTGCGAATATTTAGGTGCACCTTAAAGAACCCCTGCGGGAGTTCGAAATTTCTGGAGCCCTCCTACGGCGTCCCTCGTAATGATATGGTGGCTTAGGGACGTTAAACCCCGAATACTGTTATCAGATGCTTCATCAAACGCGAAAAGCGACCATCAACACGAGTGATGCGAAAATCATCAGCACGTGATGACGCCATGACGACGTCAGTGTCGTCCAAGTTTGTGGCGTCACTATGAAATCACACAACGTGACGTCATATGATGACGTCATCACATGCCAACGTCGCTCGGTTAAAGGGACCCACAACTGGCCAGAACGGGTGATTAGATCTCGGTGGAAATGAAAAAGACCGGGAATTATGGTGACAGATGACAGCATACTTTTCGCGATCTGTGCAGGATTTATATTTTTAAATCGCATTCAAAAGTAACAACAGCCGGCATGTCGCGCGCCTAGCGCAAGATTCATGAACCACAAGTATGAAGTCTTAATAACTTTGCTGTACGTAGTCTCATGATTTTATGCACACCAGAATAAGGGCTTAAAATTTGAATCTCTGTGTTATTGTCCATCCCCGTTTGTTTCTATGCGGCTTACAAGGTAAAAGTAGTAGAGCATGAAAAGCGGCGCTGCTTTCGTGGCTTCCAGTGAAACGGCAGTGGCGCATGCGCGCGGCGTTTCCAGCGCAGCTCGATTCTCGTCGCGTCGGACACATTGGAGAGTAGCACGCGAGTTTGCGGATGCGATCGCTGCGGCACGCGAAATGCCGTCGACTTACTGTCGTTCACGTGTAAAAGCGTCGTTTCGTTTTCGAAGGCTTAGCTCAGCTTGGCTTGGCTAAAAGTCCAAAAAAGGACCTGCGTATGGCCAAAGTACTTGCATAAGAAGCCCCAGGAAAGCGCTGTAACTCTTGTAAAATAATTTAACACGCCAGAGAGCAGTAGTCGCGGGACCGCAAGCTCGACATACATAACATTACGTGTTTATACTTAGGGCTCCACTTTTCATCACCGCTGGCGTATAATCGCTATCGCGATCACATCCACTGTTTGCAGCATGTCTCCTTAAGACTGCATAATCGCCGCACATCGAAAAAGTCTGATGATAAATGTTCTACGGCGTTTTCCGCGTTACCATTCCGTGATTACAAGCACTGACCGGTAAGCTATCCGTTGCACTCAAGAAAACGGGTACTATACAAATTGGTTGTGGGTCCTTTTAAAGGTGGGCCGCGATGCCGGAGGTCCTGCAAAATTACTTTGGGCGCAGAAAGCTCACGGGGGGTGAGGAGAGGATGAATAATACTAGAATAATACAGTCGACTGGCAAGATGACGGCTTTCGACTTCGGCTCGTCTTGGGCGAATGCATAAGCCACCATGCGTCGTTTTGTGAAATGGCACGGCAAGTTAGTTCGTCCCGTTTGATTCTCTTCGAATACACTGGAGGCAGCACATTTCGCGTCGACCTCAAGGGCGACGCGTTCGCGTACAAAATACTCCGTATTCTCGTTCAGTCTCTAAGTTTTGTATTGTCGCGTCATTGTCGATGCAATGGTTAGCCCATTCCCAAGTTGTGGGACTGGCCAAGAATCCGTATGCTTCGCGGCGGTGTTTTTTTTAACTATGCGCCGGCTGTACTGTGCAGCATTGTTTCTTATCATTTTCACCACGAGGTTCTTTTTCCCAGTTGGGAAAGTCGCAGAAGTCGCACTGCATGCCCTGCCCATTTCTTCTCCTTCATTTCGACTAAGACAGAAGTGCTATGCCTAGTTAAGAGGCGCTGGTGTAAAAATGTCTAATAAGGGTAATTGAAGTCTAATTAATCAAATTAGGAAAAATGTCTATGGATCCGTGCGCTCATCTCTCCGGCGCCGTTCAAGTAACTGTACGTGTTCAGCCATCCGTAAGTTTCGGCGGGAAGAGCCTTGCGCAGGGAGTTTCGTGTGACCAGGAGGAACCGATGCTCGGCGGGAACCGGTTCGCATGAGCGGTGGTGGGACGGGGCGGAGCTGTGCACGCGTTGCGGAGTCGACCAGAAAGGGGCATTGCCGGAAGCACTTTTGGCCGGAACCTCACCCGCGCTTGCCCGTCCAGCAAACTTCCATTCACACTAAGCGAGAAACAGCGCGCCTAGACGGGACAAAAAGTTGCACGAAGCACACAGACACAGCGCTGCAATCTGTGTTGCAATTAATTCCATACGTACGCGTGCGCAGGGTTCCCCTTCAAGGGGGGGGGGGGAGATTCGTGGCAGCGCTCTCCCCCTCCCCATGATGTGAATGTGTTGGACTGACTTTGCGCCCCCCCCCCCCCCCCCCCCACCGAGTCGCATCACCCCCCCCCCCCCCCTTTTCTGTTATGTCAGTGTATGGGCCTGACTTTGCACACCCCCCTCTTAGGTGACCCCTTTCTCTCCCCCCCCCCTCCCCCCCCCCCTTGATGTCGGTTTCATGCAACTATAGACCTTTTTAACGGAGAGGAGGATCCCCTCCTTTCTGGGCTGTTGCACGGGAGCACAAAAGCCGACGTCACAGGCTCAGGCGTGCATTTTTGGGGGGGGTCACGCATGTTAACAACAGCCCAGAGAGCACTATGGCGGCTGCCAGGGAGCCTTCAGTGAAAAGGTCTTATAGACCTTTTCACTCGGCGACAGCATGCTTCCGCACATTCGTGTTGCTCCGCAAGTAGTACGGCTGCTGCCTACCCCTGTTCTAGAATGTTATCTAAGAGAGAGAGAGAGAGAAACGAAACAAGGAAAGAAAGGCGGAGAGGTCAATCATGATAACCTGCAGTCCAGTTGGCTATTCAGCACTGGAGTATGGGGTGAGAACAGAAAAGGTGAGAAAACAAGATTAGGCTTGAAGAGATTAAGGTACTCTTCAACAGGTGGTGTCTCTTGGAGCCAACGTTGCAAGAAGTGGTCTTGTCGACAAGTTGCTGCCACGGGACCTCCCAGATTCCTTTATATAACACTACAGGTTTTCCCGCTCAATTTAATCCAAGTGCGACCCAAGTTGGCTTGCGCTTGGATTAAATTGAGCGGTAAAACCTGTAGTTAGCTCTGTAATCTAGAGCTGCCGCGCAAGCCGGGCCAGTAGCTAAGTGTAACATCGCGGTCTCAGTGCCGGCCTCAGCGGGTGCACGTCAGTTCGAGGGGAGTCGAAATGAAAAAGCACGCGCTCGCGTGCACGCAAAAAAAAAAAAAAAAAAAAAAAAAAAAAAAAAAAAAAAAAAAAAAATCGCCGACGATTACTGCCTGATGCGAATTTTGGCGCAGCTTCGTGTTGGCGCAACGTCAACTGTTTTTGAAGTTCTGGCTTTCCGCAGTTTATTGACTAGGCCGTAAATCATAATTTTTGTGTAAGAGGACAGCTCCCACTACGCCATTATGCGTCTTTCTGCGGATAAGCGGGGGGCACCCGCTACACATCTGTAACGTATTAAGTGCACTTCATTGATGCTGCATGTGGCTGATGACGATGAATAATTATGGCATGAGCACTTTGCAGTGGGTGGCAAGCATCAAAACCACACAGTCATTGCGCAATTAGCATCGTGTGATGACTGGTTGTATTGTTTACTCTTCTGCCACGCTATATCACACGGGTTAGGGCCTGTACACGCGCTATCCGCAAACCCGCACCGCACGTGTCGGGACACCTGCCGCACGCAATCGGAGGGCGAATGAGCGAATCGGCGACGCTCTTTCACCCTCCGCTTGCGTGCGGCAGGGGTCGCGCCACGTGCGATGCGGTTGTGCAGAAAGCGCGTGTACAGTCCCTTAACGCTCACTTTCAAGCACTGGCGTGGCTCTGTGGCAGAATACTCGACTGTCACGCAGGGGGGCCCGGGTTCAGATCCCATTCGAACCTTGGCAATTTTTTTTCTCATTTCATTTTATCATGTCTATCGCTTACGCCAGCGACAGCAGCGGCGATGCCGCACAACGCGGGATCGGGCGCCTAAGAGCTACGCTCTCAAAAAAAAAAAAAAAAAAAAAAAAAAAAAAAAAAAAAAAGAAAGAAAAGAAAAAAGAAAAAGTCTTTATGGTGTCTGCCAAACGAAGGACTGGTCAAACTGTATCCTTATGTTGCCGTTGCAAATTTTCGGTTCGTGTCGTTAAAAAAACCCCCAGTATACATTAAAGGGACCCTGAAACGGTTATTTGAAGCTTTGTCAGCGTTTAGACTAGAGCATCATCGAACCATTGGCACCACAAATTTAGCGGCACGCCGTGTACCAAGGCGGCTACGGACAATTATATCATACCCTCCTTCTCACCCCTGCCTTGCCTCCTCAACTCATGAGACACGCTGGCATCGCTGGCGATCGCAGAGCTCACGTGAGCACACTCGACGATTTGAGCTTCGCCCAGTGATCACCTCCGAGATTGCACGCCGACAGGTTGCGTGCATCTCGGAGACCATAGCCCAGTGCGCCCGGCAGCACGCACGCCGTCTGGCAACAGACACAGTTGATATCTTCTCCGACAGGTGCCGCCACCCTGCCAGCCAATTTTTGTGCGCGCACACCGCAGCCCCAGTGACGTCGCCAGCAGCCCCAATGACGTCGTGCCCACACTGCATGTCGTACTCGCAAGGGGCGGTTGAAAACGCGTTGGGCTGAGCCGCAGTGATCTGCAGCGATTCGCAGCTTTATAGCGTTGTAATAAATTACACAGTGTAAGCAGAGAGCTTAAATTAGTCTGTAAATGAGCCTTAGGACTTGGTCTACTGGCCCAATGTGTTTGTACAAAATCGTCAAAACCGTTTCAGGGTCCCTTTAAGGAAAGAAGTGTAAATTTAAGGGCTCGTTTGCTTTGTTAAACACAGTATTAATGAGAACTAACAGACAATGATGCCAAGGAAAGTATAGGGGATGTTATTAGAATTAATTGTAATGTAAATGTGAAGAAAGAAAAGTAGACGAAAAGATAACTTGCCACCGGCAGGGACCGAATCTGAGACCTTCGAATAACGCGTCTGATGCTCTACCACTCAGCTATATATACGGTGGCGGTCATCCCCTCGTCCACTTTATAGGGTATATATATATGTGCATTTAAACGTGGGAGCGTCAGGCAGCGCCGCCTGTTGCCATATCGGCGAGTATACATTACTATACCAGTATGCATTAGTAGTTTACGCACACATCAATGCACACCAGGCGACAAAGCTATACGGGACATGTTGGCTGCACGGCAAAAGTGCATTTCTGCTCTGCTAATGCATTACGCTTCTGACAAGATTACAGTGTAGCTCGCAGATACCATTACGGGCGGATTTACTTTTAAACATGGGACATGTTCCGAGATTAAGCGGGAATGCAGCTTACTCGAACAACGTCGTATCCCGCGAACTTTTGTCGCTGGCTGTAAATCATATGTGGGCGGCAGTAGCGTAGCCAGAAATTTTTTTCGGGGGGGGGGGGGGGGGGGGTTCAACCATACTTTATGTATGTTCGTGCGTGCGTTTGTATGTGTGCGTGCATATATACGCAAGCAAAACTGAAAAATTGCGGGGGGGGGGGTTGAACCCCCCCAACCCCCCCCCTTGGCTACGCCACTGGTGGGCGGCGTTGATCTTTTTTCTTGTGATGTAAAAGTCCGCACACAGAGGTTGTGTGCTCGAGCCGATGTTTCGACAACTGGACTTGTCTTCCTCAAGGCTAGAAGTAAGTTCTAGCCTTGAAGAAGACAAGTCCACTTGTCGAAACGTCGGCTCCAGCACACAACCACTGTTTGCGGATTTTTTCATCGCAAACTTCCATCTTCCCCTTCCTGCTGTCCTTCGGCGTTGATCTCGTGGCTTTCGCCATCCTATCAATTGCAACGCCTTTCTTGTATTTTCTTGTCGTTATTATATTTTATTTATCGTGTGCGTACGCCTTGCTGCCCTACTTCGACGCCATGTTAACTGCCAGGATGTTAAAGAAGGAACTGAAACTGTTTCTATGCACGGTTTTTTTACTCACCTTCTGCCATTGTTCAATATGACATTAAGATTCATTCATTCACATCCCCAAGGACGTGGGTTCGAATTCCGGCCATGGTGGCAGCATTTCGATGGGGGGCGATTCGCAAGAACACCCGTGAACGCATTCTAGGCGGCTAATTATAACCGCCTAGAATGCGTTCTAGGCGGTTATAATTAACGCAGGGTGCGGGGAGGGGGGGGGGGGGGGCTTCCGCGTTCATTATAACTCGGAAGCCCCCCCCCCCTCACCCTGCGGCACACCTCATAATCCTATCATCGTTTGAACACGAAAAACGCCATAAGCGCGTGAACAGGCACTGATAGTGACATCGCTAGCAAATGCGCGACATGTTTGCTCAGAGAGAGATCACGCGAACGAAGACGCTTTCTTTCTCTGTTCTGGTATTTTATCAGCGGCGACCATGCCATGCACTAAATACCAACTTTTCCAAGTTTCATTAGTTCTTCTTAAACACTAACAATTATAATTAGCTTCACCTGATAAATTCTACGTTACGGATGTTCGTCACGCAATAAAACGAGTCTAAAATTTCCGTAAACGCATGTCGCGTTCCCAGTCAGCTGCCCTACCAGCCGAGCGACACGCGCCCCACAGACCGCGAGTTCCCGCCAAAAGTCGGCGGCCCTGGGAAATGTGCGACGTTTTCGTTGTGTTTTTTTTTTCTTTAATCTCTCTATGCTTTACGATGTATTCGTTTGACAGCTCAGCCGAGGGTCATGAGAAGGAATGGAGATAGTACCGCAAGATAAAAAAAGAAAAAAAAAAAGAGAAAGGTTTTTTGCCCAACGAAGTGTAGCTGAAGCCATTGCGGCAACCCCCGCCCTTCCCCTCCCAACCGTGCATCCCCCCCTCCCCCCCTTGTGCTCTGCGAGAGGGGTCGACACATGCTTAGCAGAGAGGGCTTCTTTCTTGGACGCTCTCAGCTCTTTGGGGGGCGGTGGAGGGGTAACCCAGCAGGGGTTGGGCTGAGCGGTAAAAGCGGGGGGGAGGAGGGGGGGGATGTACGAGGATAGGGAGAGGTCTTACAAAGGGAGGAGACTCGAACAATGCTCTCACCCCCCCGCATCTTTCAAGAACGCAGTCTTTGAAGCAAGCCGGATAAGCGCCTGGGTACCATCTCCCCTTCGTTCTGTTTGCTTCTTTTATTTCCCAGCCACGTCACCTTTCTCAGGAAACAGACGCAGTCTTTCGAGGAGAAGGCAGCAGCTGAATATCATAACGGCTCCAGCTCAAAAGACAGCAGCTCAAAGCCCTCCCAGACACCCACACAGATAATGCGTAGACACCCCCCTCACCAAAACAGACGAACAAACAACTACAAAGGAAATTAGGCTGAAAAAAGTTTAAAATTGTTTCCGGAAAAGTATAAAAATGAAACGGTTGCTAGTTGCTCGGCACTTTCTCAAACTTTGACTTTGTGAGCTGCCTTTCTTTATCGCATTTTTTTTTTGTTTTTTTATTGAAAGGACAGTGGATAGCAACCATCGTGCCAAACTTTTCTCATTAGACTGAATATTGAGGTTGTCTGACAAGAACTACAGTGCATGTTGTCAACTCAGTTGTTTTGATTCCAAGTTTTCGTTGTGGTTTAAGGCAATACGCTCCTCTTCTATTTGAGAGTTTTCAGTTGAATCCCGTTCTCTGCCGTATATTTTGTATGATTTGTGCCCTGCGTACGGTTTTCGTGCCGAATTGATGCATGAGCACAAAGATGGTTTTGTTAGGGTACATGGCCTTTAGCTACCTGCTTCATTTCTGTTGTAAACAGGAGAAAAAAAAATCATTCGAAATTCATTTAAGCTTCATCACAGTAGGCATGTGACGGTAGGTAAATTTATCAAGCAAATTGCTCAAGAATTACAAAAAAAAAAAAAAAAAAAGCAAGCGCCCTCTCGCACATACGAGTACACGCACAATCACTGAGAGTAACGTACGCCTATAGATAAAAAGCCAACTTAAAAAGAACTGCATGGGAGACAATATTTTCGTCTGATTATAATTATATGTTGGTTGGTTATGTTACTGTTACTACGATATATTATTGATTCTATGGAAGCGCGTTGATGCGACTGCTAATGCAGCAATAGGGTGAATTAGCATACTCCTGTGGAAGGTAGACCTGTTCTGCGCACATCTTTTCGTCGTGGCGTTGGTCACTCTATAGTACCCCTGCCAGCAATAATTCTGTTTTGTTTGTTTGACCTGAAACACATTTGTAGTCGGACCGATGTAAACTATCGCGACGATATTGTTGCCGAAGCTGCTTTCAGATGACTTTTCAGGGTCAAATATTTATCTGTTCCCGTAGCTCTTACAAGATAGCCTTTCATGTAAGTGTCTCGCTCAACGAGATCATCACGACAAAGGGCTCCGAACTAAGTGATCCGCTTAGCCACATAATATGAATTATTAATGAAGGGAAAATAGACAACCACCCAATTGTAGCACAAAGCCACAAGGAAATCCATACGGATTTCTCAGAAAGAAAAGCTTCTTAGTTGCCGAAAAATTCGTCCTGGTCCGGGGTTCGAACCCGGGACCAACGCCTTTCGGGGCGGTCGCTCTACCAATTGAGCTAACCAGGAAGCTAGCAATTGGCAGCGCGAGAGCGAATTCATCGACAACTCGAAGCACATGGACACAAGTATTGCAAATGAGTTCTGCGGAAACCCGCAACCCTTCCACCACCTTGCGGGTTTCCGCAGAACTCATTTGCAATATGAATTATTAAGAATGGTGACCTCCACTGAGAGAGACAGTTACGGCGTTGCACTCATTTCTTCATCTTCTCTCTTTCAAAGCCACTCCGAATTATTAAGAAGATAATTACGTCCGAACTAGTCACGAAAATTGTGTGGTCACTCCTCCAGAAATTTTCGCGCCGGCGTGCGGGATTAGGATTTATGGTCCTCACCCTTTGTAACGAGCGGGTATCTACTGATTGCCTGGCCTTGAGGACTTAAAACAATAACAAACAAACAAACAAACAAACAAACAAACAAACAAACAAAAAGCATACACAGAAGTGGTTAGGAAACGTTCTGCCAGCGCGCTCTGTCGTCAAAAGCTGTCATTCGGCCATATCGCTTGAGTGACAAAGCAAAGCCTCTGAAGACAAAGCTAACTACGACGTCTCCGCCAAGTCCTTCAACTAAAATAAAGTAACAATAATTTACGACGTTTTACGTCCCGAAACCACGATATCGTTATGAGGGACGCCGTGGTGGAGAGCTCCGGAAATGGTAGGGCCTCCATAGAAATGCGGCCGCCGCGGCCGGCATTCGATCCCGCGACCTTCGGGGTCAGCACTCTAGCACCGTAACCACTGATCCACCGTGACGGGTAACCAAAATGAAGACCAATCGAGGTGGTCGTCGTTCTCCATAAAAGTGCCGAACTCGTAAGCTCCAGTCAGTGGCGTAGCCAGGGGGTGGCACACCGGGCACGTGCCCCCCCCCCCCGAATTTTTTTTTCGCCATGGCATACAGAGCGAAAAATGACCATTTCAATGAGGTGCCACCCCCGAAACCAAGGAGGTCCCCCCCCCCCTCCCGAAAAATATTTCTGGCTACGCCCCTCGCTCCAGTGCTCACACCGGCTTCGTGTAATGCTTTCACGTAAATAGGAAAAAAAAAAAAGAAAAAAAGGAACTATCAATGAATGAATGTACTGCTGCATTCTTGTGGATTTTTTTTTATTGCCAAACGGACAGCTTTACTAAACTCGAGGGCGCGGGTTCGACTACCGGCCACGGCGACCTCATTTCGGTGGGTGCGAAGTGCAATGGCACCCGTATACTCAGGGCCGGACTAACAATGCGGAGGGCCCGGTTCAAAAAAATAAGGGGGGGCCCCTCGCCCCGCCCCCCTTTCTTTCCCGCTTTGTCATCTGGTCATGCTTGAGACTTGACGCTTTTTAGATTTAGCTGCAAAGAACACAAGCCATATTTATTCTAAGCCTCTCCGGAGTGTTTAATATCACCTGGACGTTTTCTTTCTTGCGGAGCACGTGGAGAGATTGTCATCGTAATAATTAACTATATCAGGAGACGAATACACATCGGCAGCATTAAGGTTTGTCTGGTTGTTTGGATCATATTGAAAGAAGACTAAACTGTGCAAGAAGTTAAAACGAAAAGAAGGAATGCATACGACACTTAGAAGTGCAGTCCAGGCACCATGTGTGTTTCTTCCATTGGTCTTAACCATATAGCGTTGTTTACCCTTATTTCAAGGGAGGACATCTTCCCTCGAAAATCAAGGAGCGCCTTTGTGAAAAAAAAAAAAAAAAAAAAAAAAAAAAAAAAAAAAAAAAAAAAAAACCGCCAGGTCTGCACGGAACGCGCAGCACAGCTACAGCGAAAGCTGGGAGAGCGGCCTTTTTAGAGCCTTTTTAAAACACTCTTGGGGCAACTACTATAAGCGCACTTGCATGGTACCCACTACGCCATAAATCATCCTAATTTTTGTGTAGTGGGGAAGCGTCTACTATGCCATTATTCGCCATTCTTCAGAAAAGCGCGGTACCCGCTACACTCTTGTAACGCATTATGTGCACTTTGTTGATGCTGTGGCTGACGACGATGAATATTTTTGCCTGAGGCTTTTGTAATGGGTTGGAGCATTGAACGCCCCACTCGTTACGCAATTCGCATTGTGTGACGTCTGGTTCTTACTTTACTGTTCCTAAACGCTTTACAACACACGTTAACGCGATTCCTTACCCGACATGAAGCCTGCATAGGGTCAGTTTGCACCGCAGTTTCAAGCAGCGGCGTAGCTCAGTGGTAGAGTGCTGGGATGCCACGCAGAAGACCCGGGTTCGATTCCCATTCTGTCATAGGTGTTTTTTGTTTATTTAGTTTTTTAATTATTTCGTGCGATATTGGTTACGGACACCCGCGGCGGCGGCGGCGGACAACTACGGCGCAGGAAGAACCCTTGTTGTGATCTCATAACGGCTTTCGCTGTAAAATAGCTTCCTCTATCTGCTTCAGCTTCACTGATTCGGTAGCGCACGCTTTGGTTGCCTGCGTGCGAGCACTGCCGAAGTTGACAGGTGGGCCTTTTTCAGAAACTGTTCGCACGTACTTACAGTAAATACGCTACCAATCGTCTAGCTACTTTTCATTTCATACAACAACACACATTTAAGCTCTTCTAAAGCAGCATTTCGATATAGTGCTATTATGCATATTGTATATGCCTACTGATCACAAGTAATACAGATGGTTTAAAATTAAAACATTTTCAATATGGGAAGGGGGGTGGGCCAAATCTTTCGGAAAAGGTGGCGCCTATAAAAAATGAGATCCATGCAGAACTTTCACAAAAACGTTTTTAATAACACTCGAAAAACGACCACACATATTTTCATTTATGCACAAATCGTTCGCTTTTAAACATGTAATAGGGTTACATTTTTGCAGGCAATATTAACTTTCATAGGGCTATAGGAGTAGGAAACACATTCATTGCACACATCTTTTCTGCGGTTAAACTGCGGAATATCTTGATATTTTTACGAAATATTTCTTCTTAAACACAGTGTAGAAAATTGTTGAACTCTTTCGCAGAAATGCAACCTTGAAATAGGGCGTGTATACCTATTAACATGTTCTCTGTTTTCATTATTGTTTTAAGTAGAGAAAGAAGGTATGTACGTTTCTACAAGCGTTTTCGTGCCTTTTGCTGAGGCAGTTTGTTGATGAGCTCTTCAACATTTACCCTCCTAAGAACCTCCGTCTCTACGCTCAGCAGTGACAAATCACTGAGGCGGCTGTCGGTCATCGTTGATCGAAGCCTGTTTTTGATCAATTTCGGTTTGCTGAATGATCGTTCACCAGTGCAATTTGTGACCATTAAGCACAAAAAAATTCTAAGAGCCACATGGACATCAGGGAAAGAACCTTCAACCTTTTCACGAATTAGAAGTTTCAGCATGTCTGCCCCAGAAGAACAACCTTCGTTGCTCGCATATGAAATGAACTGTTCAAGCTCATCAGGAAATGTGTTAGCCAGATCAGAAGGGTACTTTTTCACGAGTCCCATTGCCTGCAGGCGTCTCTGCGCTGGTGAAAAACAGTCCCAGTCTGTAATAACAGCAAACTGCGAGCAGACCTCGGTGTAAGCATTTAAGCGGGATGCGAGAGCGTGTACGAGATTGTCAATCATGACAAAGAAGGTTTCACAGTGGAATTTTGCGGAAGCATCTTGTGGCTCTGGCGTGCTTGTGCCTGCAGTGCTGTCGTACCTTGTAGATTGTTTCCGCACACAACGTCCGCACACAACGAGTACTCTTCACACACTGCTTTATTTACACGTCGCCTGGGTAGAACATGAATGCCAGAGCGGTGCCCCCTGGCATCCGTACAGTGCAATACTGAACCGAAACCAAAACACAACAGTGTGCACACACGAAATTTCTTTAACCGAAGAATGCGTCATAAGAGCCGTGCTGCCTCGTGGATCGTTGAGCGCGGCAGCGGTGTTGTGTGATCTCGAACAAGCTGCGCGCATCCGGTCGGCTCGGAGAAGCATCATGTTCACCTGAGACGCCTGTGGTTGCATGTTCTATGCAGGGCATTGCGTAAAAGAAGTTCAAAAGTGGTTGTCGGTTTTATACCCCCACCACAACGCTCAAGCAATTGCGGTGAGGGTCTGCTGGCAGCCAGATAGGGGATATATGTTGTAGATATTTCCTGTGCACGACCTTTACCAAGTGATGGTCTCTTGAGTTTCCCTATATAACCACCAAGCAGGAATTAAGACAGAACGGCAATGCCAGAAGCCAAGAATCAAACCATTACTCCTTCGGAGTCCTTGCATAATCAGGAAGTTCCGTACGATACAAATATTTCATGGTGCGTTGTTTACACTATAATGAAAGCCTACTATAGCATACCTATGCGTCAGCTTCATACAGGCTATTTTCATTCAGCGCATTAAACGATATTTCAAACAGGAACCACTCTCTATGCGCCTTCGCATTGCGTGTTGGACCGTAGCTGCTAAAATCCTCGTCAGGCTGCTCTATGTGTCCATCCGCTGGATCAGCTCCTTTCCTCTACACGATGCATGGTCTTGGGCGAGTAAAAAGTTTTTACCACAGACTGCAGAACTGTGAGCTGACTTCAAGATTATGCACGTTATGCAACGAACAACCTCTTAGAAGCATGTATATTGATTATCGAAATAGACAATATGTTTCTCTCAGGGGAATCCAGCAGGAGGGTTAAACTTTTTCGTACAAAACAACGAAGTCGGCCATTTTTTCTGGCCCTTGGGGGGCCCCCCTAAAACCGGAGGGCCCGGTTCATTTGAACCCTTTGAACCCTGGATAATGCGCCCCTGCGTATACTTAGATTTAGGTGAACGCTAAAGAACCCCACATGGTAAAAAATTAATCCAGAGTCCCACAACACAGTGTGTCCTGCAATCATATCACACTTTTCACATGTAAAACCCCGTAAACCAAAAGCCGTAAACCAAACTAAATGAGCACGTCCCCGCCTGCTTGTCCTCCATGTTCTTTATACCGCGCAGTACACGTCGATCTTATCACTTTGCCTGCATAGTGCGTGACCCGTTCAGAGTTATCTGGATTCCGAGCTTTATCGGGAACTTTCCTTGGCTTAGATTAGGTGTTTCAAACTCACCTCTGCTAGCGGGTCGCAGTCAGGAAATGTAGTCTCCCACGATGGCCGGCCGAACTGTGAAGAAGAATAGGGCGGGGGGTGGGGGAGGGGAGCACGAACAAAATGACACCTAACGTTGCCATTCGAAAGATGCGAGTCATTTCTGAAGGGGACTGGACGTCAGCCTTCGAGAAAGATGTCGATATTGGTCTTCAGAATGGTTGAAATCCGAATGCCGATCTCGAAATTTGGTTTTGTTCCTTGGTTATGCTGTAACGTACTGTTGCCGCTCTTGGGGTGCCTCACGAAAAAAGGCGCTTGATACCAGACACGTCTGTGTAGCTGGTGAGCATACATCTTTGTACGAAGCGAAAAACTAAACACTGACATATACAAGAAGGACGAGACACAAGCGCTTAACCTGATCTGAGCGTTTATTACCATTATATATATATATATATATATATATATATATATATATATATATATATATATATATATATAATGTTATGTGGTACTGTGTAGACGTCTATAGAAAAGCTACGAAGTAACTGTCCCTCACCATGTGTACGTCCAACATGGAACGATCGCACAAAGCTTCTCGCGCCAGGATGCGATTGCCAATAACGCCGAATGTATTGGTACAAAAACTAGCTTTAGTCATCCTGAAAAGTCTCCGTGCTCGATCTGGTTTTGTTGCAGAATTCCGCTGCCTATCCAAATAGCTTTACTCACAAGTTATACAATAAAAAGTACGGTAAAAAAGAAATTAAGTGTCCACTGCATCCTTTAAGCAAATGACTGCAAGATTATGAAAATGTCTGGAATGGCACCGTTTAAATGTCTGCAACGGATTCCAAACCAGACTGCCCAGAACATGAAATGAGATGACTCCACTGATGGAAAGATTGTCCGTCACATCGACTCAAACCAACCCTGTTTTTTAGGAGTGAAGCTCCTTAGGCTCGCACCATGTCCGTTGTCGCCGTCGTCGTAGCTTTCCGTCGGGCCGAGACACAGGTGTTACATATATCGTACATATACTCTAGCGTTCATAGTGAGCATATAGGTTTAAAATAGACCGTACTCTGTCCGTGGATCTGGCTTGCCGTCCGTCCGTGCATGCGTGCGTGCGTGCGTGCGTTCATCCATCCGTCCGTCCGACCGTCCGTGCGTGCGTGCGTCTGCCCGTCCGTGTATCTGCCCAGTTTCCAGGTCGTTAAGGTTTTGGAGCGACGTAGTTTTGCTACCTACCCTTCATCTCAGAAATGACGTGCACTGCTACTCGGCGCGGCCGTGCATATGCGTAGTGACGTTTTCGGTGACTTGGTTTGGCTCGTGTATCGAGAGAGTAACGACGCTGGGACAAGCCACCCATGACACAGGCGCAGGCAACTTTGGGCGCAGGTGCGCACAACGCGGTACAAATACAGGGAAGGTGTATAATGCCGCATCATCTCATTTTAGCAGCTTGTTATTTTCAAAAATAGTTTAAAATCTCAAAATAAAGGTGGTTAAGCATAGTTACAGGAACTACTGCGAAAGCAGAACGACGACAGCTTTCACAAATCGCGAGAAGGGCTGGCGGCATCGCCATCAATTCTCAGCGTTGCTGGAGGAAAGGTACATCTGTGTTAGAGCCTTTCAGATCGAAAAATACTGCTTGCAATATAACTACGTGCTTTTGGGATTAACTACTGCAGCCACAAACACTACGAAGGGTGAGCTTCCTGTTGCGCTGTAAAAAAGAATGGGTCGAGAAAAATCAGTTGTCGGTCCCTTTAACTTCCACTCCAGCATTTTTTTTTAAATCCTCCTCGGTTCAGAGCTTTGAAAATATTGCACTGGTGATGACGTGTAGGTTCCAAAAGAACTTATTCCGATACTTGTTGCTTAACAGAATTCAACAAAAAGGTGGACCATCGATTTTCTTTTTATGCTGTATAGTGGGCATACGCAAAGAGGTGTTCAATGGTCTCCGGAGTGCCACATACAGTTTCTGCGTGAGACAGAACTCGAAAAAAGGACTGTAAATAGCTTTTGATACATTCAAGGTTTCGATCCATCACCACCTTCATCCTCATCAACACCTTCTCTCTAATGTCTTTATCACCCCCTTCCCTCTCCTAACGCTGCGTAGCAGGTCAGAAAATTGATTCAGGCTCTCAGCTTTTCCCGCATAATAAACCCCCTCTCTCTCCCCTCAGTTCAAACAAGCCATTGTGAATCCACGAACGAATGAAACGCACATATCATGTATGATACACAAGAAACGAAACGGACAAAAGCATAGGGGACATCATTTGTGCTTTCTTAACTGCACTGTAATAATTCCCGCTTGAATGGAAAGAAATTAAACTGGACGAAAAATCACCCTTTCCTTCGGTGGGATCCGAACCCACAACCTTCAAACTTCGCGTTCGTTCGGATCCCATCGGCCAGTGTACTAGAATATATATATATATATATATATATATATATAAGACTTGAAGGGAATATCCGACAGGTCCGGGAAATGTTCGTATTGAATAAACTTGGAGGTGCGCACACATCGAAAAGGGAAATACTTTTACTAGTAAAAGCATTTCCCTTTTCGATGTGTGCGACCTCCAAGTTTATTCAATATATATATATATATATATATTGCACAGCGTGTATATAGTTTGCACAGGCTACAGTGTGTTCTAGTACCCTATGCCACCGACAGGAAATCGCGATTTTTCGTCCACCTTTATTGATTTCAATTCAAGCGAGAGTTATTACAATGCAGTCAAGAAACCCATATAAACTCCCCTGTGCTTTGCTTGGCTTAATTGTCAATCGGTTTCATTAGTTGCGTATAATGGAGATAAGGAGCCTCTCGGACAATTCCCCCGACTTCCGTGATATCACGTATGCACGCGCGAAAGCTGAACCATATATGGCGTGTGCCCAAGGAATACACGGGCAGACCACTCAAGCCTTGAAGGTATTTAGGAGCGCGAAAACAGACAAGATATACGAGGAGGACTGAACAGGACGAGCGCTCACTTCGAACTTAAAGTTTATTCACCCGGCCATCTTCAGTGAATAAACTTTAGTTTGAAGTGAGACCCCGTCCTGTTCAGTCCGTCTTGTGTATCTTGTCTGTTTTCGTGCTCCTAAATACCTTCATGGATCAGTACAAACTTCGCCCAAATATCTGTGCTTCTCAACACTCAAGCCTACAATGCGCAGTCGACAGTTCAGATAACGCACGCGGATGATAAGTGCTGCGCCGTCAGCATGTCGTAGCTGTTAAAGAAGCGGCCACCCTCCCCCTAGCGAGTGCACATGGCAACACCGTAGCCCATATTATCCAACACTAGCCGTCATTATCCATCGTTTAGACAACACAAGGCCAATATTAGTCATCATTTAGCAAACATTAGCTGGCATTAGCCACTATTATTCCTCTCAATGGCTTATGGTTAAAGGATAAAAGGATGGCTTAGGTTAAAGGGATAAAAGTGAGACACACAGCGAATGGAGTCGCTGCGTGTGTCACTTCTATCCCTTGTCCGCCGTCTTCTTGACTGGTTTTTGCCTAAGCGTTGATTGGCTTTACACCACGTTTATTTCTATTAGGACTATAGGCGTGCGCACGAGGAGGGGGGCGCCCCCATAATCACCTAAGATGGGGGGGGGGGGCGCAAAGTCTGCCCCATAGATTGACTTAATAGGGAGAGGGGGGGGGGGGGGTGCTGCGACGATCCTTCGCTCCTCTGAAGGGGAAACCTGTCCACGCTTATGATTAGCACCAATTATACTTCGTATTTAACAAAGTAAATATGATTTATAAAACTGTTATGCATTCATGTTTTTCACCTTTGTTACATTATTTTCTTGCCTCACGCTTCAGTAACAAAAAGTGCCGTAAGCTTTATTAATTGGAACAGACAAGGAAGCCAAGGAAAGTATGTTATTTGTAGTAATTATGATGTAAATGCATAGAAAGTAAAGTGGACGAAAAAGATAACTTGCCACCGAACCTGCGACCTTCAAATAACGCGTCCGATGCTCTACCAACTGAGCTACAGCGGCGGTCAGTTATCTTTTCCAGCGGCAAGTTATCTTTTTGTCCACTTTTCACGTTTACATGTATGTTAATTCCTACAAATAACATCACCCATACTTTCCTTGGCTTCCTTGTCAGTTAGTTCCAATTAGTATTGTGCTCAACAAAGCAAAAACGAGCCCTTAAAATTTCCCTTCTTTCGTGCCATAAGCTTTAGAGTGATTTAATTACAGAAAAGCCTGAGGGTCGAGAAGGGTGAGCAGGCATACAGGAAAGGAGTGTTTATTCAGCCGTGGCGTACTAATGTACTTGCCCTTCTGCAGACGCAGTGGTCGAAATCCTCGAGAGCATTTTAGAGCAGATTTCGCAGTAGCCAATATGCCTATTTTAAGTACCAGTGTGTACATAACGGAGACACACAAAATAGAAGGACACAGGATGTGTGTGTCTGTCGTTTTCACGGGTATTCTAAGTATGCATCGTTTCCAACTCGCCCACCCATTCACCTTAGCCAATATGGTTTGAAGAACTTGTCTTTCTTTAGTAGATTGGAACACTTCCGTCAAGTGACCGTGGTGGACGGTTGGCATGGCAACAGAAACGGATGACGAAAGTGAGAAATTTTCAGATCTGTTGAGCTGAACATAGATGTAATGAATGACAGTTTAACGAGGCTTCTTGGTTCAACAATTTGCATTCACTGAATACCTATTTTCCACCGCGATCAAAATTTTTTCAGTTTTTTTTTATTTAATCAAGCCACTATACACTGCATGTATTTTACTGAAAGCGTGGACATCCAGAAAATAAATGGAACGTTCCTGAACGGGAATCAGTATAAGCTTGCTTTTGCTGCCGTAGCAGCTGTTTTGTACACATATTGTAGGAAGTGTGATCTTAACATATATGCACATGAGGACAACATAGATGTACACTTAACATTTATTCTTGTATTTCACATTCCGCATCCCTAACCCATACATATACAGCCGGCCTGTAGCCAGGAATTTTTTTTTTTTGGGGGGGGGGGACTTGTTGAAGGCCTCGAAAAACACCTATTATTTGTCCTCGGCCAAACACCCCCCCTCCATCCGAATTTGGGGGTGGAGGGGCTAGGGCACCCTCTGGCTACGGGCCTGATATACAGCCTTTTTTCCCCTCTCACGAGTGCCTTGTACAACTTGTTAATCTTTCCTCGTGTAATGCTTGTTCTCAATGGACGTAGTCTATGGATGCTTAAGTATGACAGTTATTGTGCATCACCCGCAGACGCCTGTCAAGCGCACACACAATGGGCTCAAACTGTGCATTGTAGTCCTCTATAGGCAAAGGAGTCAATGTTGGGCTGAGGGTGGGGGGCGACGTATTGTAGTATAATATTGGCTATTGTATTACTTTAGGCTTTTCACCTTGTAAACATCGGATATTGTATTACTTTAGGTTTTCACCACCCGTCGTAAATGAGCTCATGATATCTTTAGCTACCTTAACCTTAAAACACAAAGTCGCATTTTCACAATAACACCAAAAGAACATAAACAAATATTTTATAAGGTGCAGTGTATAGGTTTCTTGTTTTTGTTTTTGTGTGTATGTTATACAGGTGGAGTACTTCATTTTTGTTGCGACTTGTATAGTTCTATATTTTTATTTATTTCCTTTATGTAACCTTACACCTGTATGTTCAGTGTATTCAATTTTGCTCATTGACTGTGTTTAGTTTCTCTGCCATGTATGTCGCATGAGTGGACTTCTGTTGGGCCTCAGGCACACTCAAGCTATAGTTTTGTAGCTTTTCGTCTGTGGTCCCTTCCCCCTTTTGCATGGGATAAATAAAGACAACTGTATTTATATGTCTGCCTTACCTAACGCCATGGGTCTATACTCTATGAAAAAAAAAAAAAAAGTCCTTTGGCGCTTTTTTGCAAGGTCCTGATTTGCCACGTATATGACTCTCTTTGAAGCGACACGTGAACTCCCTTAGGATATCATTGTACTCTCCTCGGAGAGTCGTAGGACCCATAAGAGGGTTAATGCGACTCTTCCGAAACAGTCGCATAAGTGGCAAATTAAATCAGGACTTACTTAAAAGAGCGACACACACTCTTGTTTTTTTTTTTTTTTAAAGAGTGTGCTCTGTACTTGCATCTCCTGGATCGGGCCACATTATCGTTGGGCCATGGATGACCGGACAGAATTTCCAGACCGATTGGCCATAGAGTTTCCTACAATGATAACTAGAGTGAACTCTGGCGCTGCGATCATTCAGCCACCATGGGAATGATGGGTAGTACACGGATTTGCCTAGTCTTCGTGCTTGCGGGCTTCGGACTCACTGGTGGCTTTGTTTATCGCTGTGCTTTGGTTTTGTTTCGAATAAAGGAACGGACCATTGTGAACTTTGTAAGCCGATTTGAATTGGTGAGCCTAAAAAGGTCAAGGTGGTGAAGCTTAACTACTTAACCTTTGCTGAACTTCGTCTTGCGGCAAAGCGGATTCAGGCCACAGGGAGCCAAACAGAGCCAAAAGAGCGAAGATTAGACAAATCCTTGTACTACCCATCATTCCCATGCTGGCTGAAGCGCCGTGTGTTGCAGCTCTCATAGACACTAGCGCCAGAGTTCCCTCTAGTGTATAACGCGATAGTGTTAAAGAGCTCGTTTCGCAGAAATTCCGGCGTCGGCGTCGTTGGATGTGAGCGAAAAATCATCATCTTGTCCGTGACCGAAAAATCGAGAAAGATGCAAATAAAATAAATAATAGAAATTTCCGGGTCCGAATGAGGATCGAACCCGGGTCGTCTGCGTGGCAAGCAGGTGTTCTACCATGCAGCCACGCTTCTCTTGTGATTTCATATAAAATAAGTTCCTCTGCTTATAATTGCAGTGAAAATAACTTTCATGCTTTGCAAACACGCGCGTCCTGTATACAGGCGTCACAATACAACATGTAATATCGCTGTAATATTGCGTGGTACAAGCATGCATAGCCATCGGGCGTCAGAAGATGTGAATATCATAACGACATTGTGGTTCAAAGCCGTGTAACCATCACACACACACACACACACACACACACACACACACACACACACACACACACACACACACACACACACACACACACACACACACACACACACACACACACACACACACACACACACACACACACACACACACACACACACACACACACACACACACACACACACACACACACACACACACACACACACACACACACACACACACACACACACACACACACACACACACACACACACACACACACACACACACACACACACACACACACACACACACACACACACACACACACACACACACACACACACACACACACACACACACACACACACACACACACACACACACACACACACACACACACACACACACACACACACACACACACACACACACACACACACACACACACACACACACACACACACACACACACACACACACACACACACACACACACACACACACACACACACACACACACACACACTGTAGTGAAGCCAACTGTCTCTAGCACTGAAGAAATTCTTAAGAATGTTATACAAATTGAATATATTAGACTAATAATTTCTCTGCACATCACTACTGCCAAAAAAAATCAACACCAGCGCTTGTCAAATGGGTGCAGCAGTGGCACAGTTGACCTGCCAAGGGGGGGGCCGAGCTTCTCATTAAAAAAATTGGAAGGTGGGCCGGGCCCCCCTGGGCCCCCCCTGACGTTAAGCCCTGTGCCTATGGTACAAACACCATTCTCGATATGATGGACCACATCACTGACATTACCAGCATGAGGCAAGAATTGGTGACATTATGCAGAAATGAGGCCAGGGTATGACTCATAGGCACATGAACATGTTTTGTTCACGGCAACCAGCCCCTCTTGCATTACAGATTTAGCTTGCATTTTTATCCACACAGCTCTGACCACAGCAAGCGCACTGATCCTCAAGGAGGAGCAGGGCCATAACTAGGGGGAGTTCAGGGGGTTCTGACACCCCCCACCCCCCAAATTTTTTCATGCTTTAACTTTTCAGGTGATACTGAAGTATTTACACGTAGTCACATCACCACCAGTTGCCAAAGTTAGCTGTTCTACACATAAACACCCCCCGAAAAAATTCCTGGGTACGGCCCTGAGGAGGAGTATACATCAAGAAAAGGAGCTGATCACGGACTTCTTCAAGCAATAAAGTGACGAATAAATTTTACTGAGGTGGAGTTCTGTGCCATGTGTGTTTCATAACTTAGCAGCACTTTTTTCTGATTAAAACCGCGTGTTCGTGTTAAGCGTTTCAAAGCTGTGGTTATTTTATCGTGGTCCCATGGAAAACATAAGAAGAGTTCCACTGTACCATGTCCTTGCCAGTGGTGGAAGCTAGAGCGTTGCTCTTGCTTTGTAGGGTCAACTGTGCAGCGTGCAATGATGCCATCTTGGCTTCATAGCTTTTGGAGTCAAACACACTTAAAGGGACCCCTCACCAGGTTTGACAATTTTGAGCTGACGAGCGCAATGCATACACTGGGCATTCACGATCACGTCTGCCAAAATTTGCAATGCTATGCGCTGCAGAAATGGGTCAAATTTCAAGTGAACGGTGCTTGCCCTTATCGCGGCCGCGTGCCCAGAGAATGAGGGGATGATGTGCACGATGGAATGGCCCTACGTAGACTGTAGTGCTGTGACGTCGCTATTCTACGTACACGACTGTGCTCTGACGTCGCCAACAGTAGCACATGACACTTCGATAATTATTTGACATGACATGTAGTTTGTGTAATTTGTTGCTTGAATAGATGAATAATACTTCAGAGCAATAATAAAAAACACAAACGGAATGTGTGCGCTTCCTTTTTTATTTTTACTGCGAATCGTAGCGAGATGCGAGACAATCTACCTCCGTTTCGCCTGCGTTCCGTGTTCTTGCGCTTTGCGCATAGTGTAGACGCCACCCCTTACAACGAAACCTAATTTTCTACCGTGTTCCAGCACTCATTAGACTCATTTATCCTCCCGTGTCTAACTAAATGTTCATGCAGCACACCGCTAGTCTCGTCTGTATAAATGTCGCAGCTTTCATTCTCAGTAATAGGTTGAAAGACCAAGTGATCGGTGAGGGCGCATTCGCCGTAGCTGGCATTAAGCTTGCAGAGACGAAGCGCAGAGAACGCCGCCACCACACTGCTCGCATCTCGGGGGCTCGGGCTGGGGGGCTGGTTCGGGCACGTCATGCGCTCGTGACCTTGTGTGCGCGTGACGTGTTCATGCATATGCGTCATGTGATCCTCCCTCACGTGCCGAAGAGGGCAGGGAAGGGAGATTTGGCTTGCAAGGCTACACAGAGCGAGCAAAAAGCGTTTCAAGCTCGTCTCCTCGCATCATGGTTTCGCACCGCCTCAGAACATTGGTTTTCTCAGCTTCTAATGGACCAATTAGAAAAATTCTTGTGGCATAATGCTCCTTATTAGGGCGCGCAACAACTTCCAGTGTCTAACTAAAATTCGTTATGTCGCCAGGTGAGGGGCCCTTTAAACACACTTTTGTGCCATCAATACCATGACGGCATGGCTCGGTGGCGCAAACGTGTGGAGTGTTCGCGATTTGCACCTGCAGTAACAGCAAGTAAAAAAAAAAAAGAATGTCACAGCAGCATTAGTTTGGCAGATTGAAAATCAAGCTTCCTTGTTTAGTAGCCACGTATGGAAAAGTTTACAGAGGACAATTCTATCAGAACGTTGCCAGCACCTAAATACTTAAGTCAGTATCCAGCGATTTACATGCGAAATGCACCCTTCACACCAATAATTGTTGCCTGGCTTGCATGCATCCCATTTCTTGAAAGCAGCGAGACAGTAGACAATTACTGATAAGAATGCACCACGAAGGATGCAAGCGTTTCACGAATGTAGCTATGGACATTTGTTTCGTGGACTTGCATGTCATAGTGTGAACATTTATCAGGGGTGTGCGAATATTCGAGTTTAGAATTCGAATCGAATAATACCAAATTGAATAATTTCATTCTACTTTCGAATAACTAGTATTCGAATTTTCGAATGATCTCACAAACCGAATATCTAAAACGCGACAAAGGCTAATAACGCAACTTGATTAGGGTTTGGTGACTATAACTAATGCTAATGTCGTTACAGCAGGCCTTTCGTTTCTAAGCAGTTTGAAAATCAGGAGCTATGCTCAAAACCATCGAGAAATCTACGTAGATTAGAGCAACATACAGCGGCTACGCTTCGCCTCATTATCAGAGTATCTAACAGGAGAGGAGGCATGAAGGAGGACAATCTTCTTCGCCTCTTTCATGCCTTCCTCCTGAGTCATGTTCATTATGTTGCGTCTATGCATAAGTGGCTTGCTACAGAAAGGAACAAGCTCAATGTACTGATCCGCAAAACAGTTGAAAGGGCACTCGGCCTTCCAATCCGAACTAGCAATCAGGGGCTTTTAGCATTAGGACTACACAATACGCTGGATGAAATTATAGAGGCTCAACGCACGGCGCAGATCTCTCGCCTCTCGGTCACCCGGGCGGGATGGGAGATTTTGGGGCGTTCCGGAATTTCTACCATATTGCAGGAAGAGCGGATGATCTCGCTTGACTCCGCCGTTAGACAGGTACTCGTGGTTGCCCCTATTCCTAGGGGATATGCACCCTCAATTTAACGTCGGAAGGAGACGGGCCAGAGCCAAGAAAATTTTGGAACAGGTACACTCAAAGTCGGGATCGTCGACCTTCACGGACGCTGCGCGTGCGGATAGGAATCGTTATGTGGCCGTTGCGGTCTCTGAGCAAGGTACACTAATGTCGGCATGCTCTGTCGAGGCAGCCTCCCCGGCAATAGCTGAACAGGTATCCATCGCACTAGGGCTTCTTTTGGACTCCTCACGTCATATTTATTCTGACTCACGTTCGGCGGTTAGAGCCTTTGGCTGTGGCAGGGTCTCCCCGCTTGTTGCTAGGATTCTCAGAGGTAGGACCATTACTCCACACGAGATAATTTGGTTCCTGGCCCATATGGGCTCCACGATCAGCGGCATCACCAACTCCAACGAATTGGCCCACGCCCGGACGCGAGGACTAGCCTTCCGTGCGGGGCTTCCACGGCCCTAGCTCGTTGGACCGCTCCGCCTCGCCTGAAACCGATCCTCTGGATGGGGGGTGCGGCTGATCGAGGGTCGCGGGACGTCCTCGCTATGTACAATGAAGTTACTTCGCACTATCGCTTGGGTCGTAGGGTCTTTCCTCCACCCCATTTGCATCTTACCAGAGGGCAAGAAATCACGCTCAGACTTCTACAGACAGGGGTTTACCACTGCCCAGCTACCGTTTCAATTTATACGGATATATCTCCTAACTGCCCGGACTGTGGGTGTGTGTGCACATTTGAGCACATGATGTGGGACTGCCCCCCACATACCCAAGGAACTCAAGGCGCAAATCCTCCCGAGACAAGACTTTTATTCCGCCATCAAAAGCACGGATCGTCACCGTCAGCTTCGGGCAATCCAAGGGGCCCATGATGCCGCGGGCAGGTACTTTCTGCCTGTTCCAACGTGGGAGCGGCCCGCAGGGGGGTCGGGGTAAAACCCGGCTCTCCTCCCTCGGTGCTCAATAAAGTTATTTATCTATCATGGCTCCAGCAATGAAGGCCAGGGAACAGTCTGGGAGACTGTCGAACTGCTAACGTAAAAAAATATAACCAGATCACTGAGCTGAGACTTTGTAGTCATCAGGTTCAAAAATGCTTCAATGAGCCCCCGATCCCAAGAAAAGACGATCCTTTGAAATACTGGAAAGAGCATGGAACTGCACTTTATCCAGGTATCGCCAAAATTTCTTTGCGATACCTTCCCACATTAGCTACTGAGGTGCCCAGTGAGCGCATATTTTCGACTGCAGGAAACACCTTAACATTAGGGCGAGAGAGCCTCAAACCAGGTCATGCGGAACAGTTTTTGTTTCTGCATGACACTTTGTACGGCAGCAGTCACTCACCGCGTTATGTGCTTGAGGACATGAGCAGATTTAATTTCTTCACAGTTCTTTTCCCCAATTTTCCATTATATTTCTTGCATTCGATATTCGATTCGATATTACAATTTTTGGCCATTATTCGGCACTATTCGATTCGAATTCGATTCGAGATGAAATTTCACAATTCGCACACCCCTAAAATTTATGAAGAATATTTCTGGCACCCAAAGCACACTTCTTCAGAGCGGCAATAAAAGCTCTTGTTTAGTGTGTCTATACTCGGCAACAACTTTTCTCTACAGCACTGTGGAAGCCATAGAAACGAAGCGCATGCCTGCTACCGCACAAGAAAATAGTACTTAAGTTTACCGATAATTTCTCATTTTGCCTTGTTGAAATAAATGCTGCTTTATATATTATGAGACTCAAACGGTTGTGGAAAGTCGTAGGCAAAATACAGTTGTTCACTTTGCAAGAATGCCTTCCTTTTCTTTCCATTTCTTAGACAGCACCACCTTTTAAGCACGCCCGTTTTCCAAAGTAAACATGGCGTCCATGACGTAGTAGGTCGGTGTGCGACCGCAAACGCGCTGTTTATTTCTTCAAGAAACATATACTCGTAATATGACACTAAAATGTACACTTAATCATCGAAATGTTTTCTCCACTCACATTTCGTGTATGCAGTTTTCTAAACGCGTTAACAATGTGAGCGAGCAAAACCGAAATCAGCCGCAAGCTGCCATGCTACTTGCGGAGCAACACGAATGTGCAGAAGCCCCGTCTCCGTAGCCTTCGCTCCAATGTCAAAAGGAGTTGTCGCCGAGTGTAGAAAGGCTGTCTTGAACACAGTTGGCTTTCACAAAACTAGCTAACCTGACTGAACTGCACACAATTGTCGTAAATGGAAGCCTAGCACCCTTTAGCAACAGGCTACATGATGTGCGAAAACTGCCACACTTTGCAGTGCAGCAAAGGAAAGGATGCAAAAAAACCATATGCTTCGAGCACTGTATTTTGGGCATCAAAATATATGTACAACGAGCGGCAAGCTCATCATTATACACGATTCAATGTTCCATTGAAGAAAAAAGAAATCATGAATCACACTCACGCAGGTTGTAGGCCATTTGTCAATATGTGTTCAACATCTTGGCTATCTTCGAGGACCGAGGCCTCGAAGGACTGCAGTCTGCCAATCGTCAATCAACAGATCCTACCAATCGCACGTCTGCTCGCTTCCTTTCTTGCTTTGTCCAGTGCCGGCACCGTCGTACTTTGCACGCACACAGGCTCCAGGAGTTGACATCGAACACTTCACACAGACACGAGGAAAGGGAGTGAGAGGGGGGAAAGAGTGTAAGAGTTTCTTACAATATTGCCCAGGGGCCTAAAAGTTTTTCTAAACGGTGCCAGAATGAGAACTCCAAGCATGGCACAGCAAAATTCGTTGGACGGTGATGCGGTTTGGCCCGGTGTGCGACTTTGGCCACACACATGCAGCTTTTAGACTTGACTAAATCTGTCGTGCCTAATACTTTGGAGTTTAACTGCGCACAATATGAATAGGCAAAGAAAATTGTACAATTAAAACGAATGCACAGTTTGCCTAGATATTCGGATCATTACTGCCAACTATGGCTGCTCACCAGCCCTGCTCATGTTTGGTACTGCGTTATAATGCTCGTAGTGCGTCATTAACAAGCACAGCACAAGTGCTTGTGCTGCGACGAAAAGCATTTCTACATAACAACAAACGCAAAAAAAAAGAAAAAAGAACCCTCTGCATTTTACACTCAATTGCTATAAAATGAAAATAGTTCTGTCATACACAATAACTTGACGTCTGAAGAGCAACAATCTCAAACCGCAAATACCTGGCATTCTACTGCATTGAATGGCATTCTATCACATAGAACGACAGCTTTGGCACCTAGGCAATACTGAGAAACTCCTACAGGATGGAGGCCAAGGTAAAATAGATGCTGCACAGCTCCTGCGTCAGAGCAGGATCACTACGCGGTTCTCGAGTTGCTGCAGTGATGAGATGCGCCGGAGCTCACGAGGAGTCCACAACGCGTCTCGGCGGAGACGCACACTTGCACGTGCGCGCACACATCTCTCACGTGCACAAACACAGTGATGGTATTGCGAGGCGACCACAAATCCACCGCTTCAAGCCTTCCGGTGCGCGTAGTACATTTCGAGGGGCTTGTTGACCTTCCAGTACTTCTCGTTGACCTGGTCGAGCGTCATGTTACCCGGCAGAGGAGTGAACTGGCCCGGTGTGACGGCGATGTAGATGGTGAACGGTGCCACGCTGCGGGGAGCCGACGCGTCCTGCTCGAACTTGTCCAGGGCCAGACGCATCGCCAGGTACTTGGAGAGGTGGTCCACTGCGTATGCGAGAGAGGCCACCGGTCATGACCATTTATATACTTCTTTAGCACATTCCGTACCGTGACAAGCGAGAAAAAATTGTACTAAATTTACCAGAAATTTTTCGTCCCCCCCCCCCCCCCCCGTCAGTTTGTAGAGCTTTGTTTTTTTTTCCTGAATAAAACAGTACTGTTATTTCAATTCAATGGAGTTCCATTATTTCACTAAATGCTTAAAAAAGATGGCTTGAAGATGGCTTCACCGCATGACAATGCAATGAAAGATGGCAATAGAATGAAAACCGATACACAAATGGCTCAACGTAGTCAGGTACAGCCGTCTAGTGTCAAGAAACAACTATAACGAGTACAGCCATCATTGGTTCCATGTGGGACCAATTTTAGTTCATGACAAGTACAGTCGTCATCAGTCATTTTGGTACAAAATCTCACGACAACTATAGACCTATTCCATGTTTGTAAACAGGGGTAGGCGCCATCGACATACTACTGAGGTGCTTGCAGAGACATCGCGGCACGTAGGCTCCGCCCAGCCCAAAGCTTGCCACTGCCCTCTATGATCACGTGACAACTGGCACAGCAGCTGCAAAGCTGCCTCCGAGCACAGCGCGTCAGGGGAGCCTCCCGCGCTCTATACTCATCAACGGGAGGGAAAAGGTTGGAACATACCACACCCGAGAGCCCAAGCAGAGGTAAAATATATCATACCCAAGAGAAGGCTAAGCTGATCTGGTGTACGACACCCCGCTTTCGTGTGGGAAGCGTTATACAGGACAAACCGGACGTTATGTAAATAACAGGTTATTGGATCACAAAGCTTCACTAAAGGGACAGCCTTGTGCTAACCTTTCGTTACACTGTAGAGAATGCGGCTGTGCACCCTTGTTTTCCGATACGAAAGTGAAATCTAGGTTCAAGGATAGGGTTGCGCGTGAAATTGAAGAAGCGTATTTAATCGACAAAGCAGGTGATTCCTGTGTCGCGAAACCCTCGGTCACGTTACTTGCCGCGGAGTTAGGCTATTTGGAAGCGTGTCATTGAGATAATCTTTGTCTTCTCATGGTTTTTAACACGTGTTCTTCTAACCGCCCATATATATGTGCGTTGTTTCAATAAAGTTTGAGTTGATAGTTTGCGCCGTGTTTCGTGTACCTTTCTGAGTGTTACGTTTATTCGCGCACCACCGTGCTAAGCTAAGCTGGGTTGCCTACAAGAAAAGTCAGGCCTGTGTGAAGCAACGGGGCTGTCACAGTGTTAGCTGGAGGCACGGCCTTTCAAGAGCCAAATGGAAACTCTCTAAGGGCGACTACTGCAAATACAGTTGCAAGGTGCCCGCTATGAATATGTAACGTGACATGCACACCCCCGAGGCTGCACAAACTGTTGATGCTGTGGCTGATGATGATGAAGAATTATGGCTGATCGATTTGAAACAGGTGCAAAGCATTATACCGCCCACTCATTATGCAATTCACAGTGTGTAATGAATGGTGTTATTTTAGCCTTCCACCACACAATATTCCATTCGTCATTGTGATTCCTCGGCCGACTCGACACCTGCATAGGGCCTTTTTGTGAGGCAGTTCCAAGCACCAGTATGGCTCCGGGGTAGAATACTTGAGCAACATGCAGAGTTTGTGGGCTCAAATTGTACATGAACCCTGTCTTCTTTTCTTCGTCATTGTGCAGGATAGCTGCGACGGATATCGGTGGAGGACAACTACGCCACCAAAATTGGCTGTTGTGAGCTCCTTTACGCTGTAATAAAATAAGGTAACAGAACAGAAGAGAAGACAGGCAGTAGGCAAAGGAAATAAAAAAAAAATTCTTGATCTCTCTTTCACAAGAATTGTCCACAACATGAAAGAGACACATGCCTCCATAAAAGTACGCACAGAGGTGTTGGACGTAATCTGCCATTGTTCGCAACTGCTGTACTGCAATACAATGGTAATGCTGCTTGGCAGGCATGAAAGACTTCATCAAGAATGCCCTTATGTTGACACGCGCTACAACACCTCCACTGAGCATTTTGATTAGGCTCTGCAGTGTCCTTGGCAGCCAATATGTTGCGACATGCTCAAATTGAAAAATTGCATCATCTCCCGCCAAAGGCAACCATATGTGGATGCGAAGCAGCGGAGAGATGGTTAGCTTGAGCAGGAGGTTGTGTAATTTTATTGAGACGACGAATGAGAATGTATAAGAGAAGGGAAGCGTCCCACACCCCCCACAGCGCATGCCCGTCCCCTCTCCTACGGTTCCCCCCCGTTCTCTCCTCTAGGAATCCTCTACGGAGCGGCGCGCACGACAGGTGGTGCAGCAGCTGCATACTCCGCTGGGAGCACCACAGTAGTTCCGCGGTATGAAAATGACGGAGCGCGCCTCATTCTCTCTCCTGTGCAGCGCCACGATGAGCGCCCGGGCCGCTGCCGCGAAACGAGAGCAGCGACGTTTCTCCCGCTCAAGCTAACCATCTCCCCGCTGCTTCGCATCCACACATGGTCCCCTTTAGCGGAAGATGGGGAAGTTTCAGATGCGAAGCATCTTATGCTCGGGGCTATGTCCGTCCCGCGTCCGGCGTCCCGCGTCCGGCCACTTTCATGAAGTAGGGAAGCACCCATTATGCGAACCAGAACACTGTAGTAATATGAAGGCCTGTCAACCACTACCACAGTCATCAGAGTCATGGCCGAGAGCACAGAGAGGCTGCTTAGCAATGGCTAGGCAGGTGGTGTCTGTCGCCCAGGTTGACCCCATTCCTTGATCTTGCTTGCATGTGTTTGGAGGGGGGCTTAGTCCGTCCCTCCTTTCCGCGTCCCACACCACCACAGTGCATGCGCGTCCCCTTCACCTCTCTCTCTCCTCTCCTACGCTCACCCCCCTTTCTCTCCTCTAGGAATCCTCTACTCTACGGAGTGCTGGGGGGCTGCATAATACCACCCCGCGGGCTGCAGGTTCCCGACCTCTGGCATAGAGAATGTGGAGTGCCTGGGAGCCAATGTGTGTGACCACACTCTAAGAAAAAACAAGTATTTGAGGAGTACCTCTGTTGCGGAACAGTAATTGTCACCTAGTTTGCTCATGTTTCCTTTCTTGCAAAATCTGCTCTTGCCCCGTTCCAATCAAGAATGCAACATCATGCTGATAGCATGCCTGCCGTTTGATTGGCAAGTGTCGAAGGGTCTTATATAGAACCTTATGGAACCACCTTTCGAGATGAGTACCCAAAAACAACCGAGTGCCAGGTCGGTGTGCTTCTCTACTCATAAGGAAGAACCGGTGGGTTTCCGAATGGCACTCGGAATCAAACACGGCACCCACTGCATTGGAAGCGGACACTCAAACCTTTGGCACCTTCGGCTGGTGGCACTTGTGGCGTTTTTCTGCGCACTTGTGCGGTGGTGCACAATCCGCTGGGCTGGCCACGACACGAGTGCACGCCACTGCGGAGACTGACGCTGGAGCATGGTGCAATCCCATCGTTCAGCGCACGCTGGCAGACGACGCGGCGACGTTCCATAAGTGCCGGCGTAATTTACAGCTGCCACTGCCACAGAACATGGTTGGACAGCAAGGAAAACATGCATAAGCAGTACATCATCTGTCCATGCTCACACAAGGCTATTTTTGGTGTCAGAAGGTGACGAAAAAATTACCGTAACTCTCATTGAGTTAGTGCAAAACTGGTGCACCACAACCACCTGGAGAACAGAAGCGCACTGGACACTTGACACAGCATCTCGCAAGCGTCTTTCATTGTCTGGTTTTCCGTTGTTTGTGCTGCCTATTCCCAGTAAAAATTGGCCACTGGAAATTGTCGTCTGCTGAATGGCGTCTCTTACAGATGGCACGGCTATCGCAGATTCAAGTTCGGTGGTTCATGCGTTCGTCTGGCTTGTAGCAGGGTGTGAAACTCAGGCGGTGTTTGATGTAACTTCCCTTCCAACACCACCGTGCCAGTGCGCCTCACCCGAAGATACCACCTGTAGCCACTACTACGGTGGCTACAAGGTTGCCAGCCTGTCCAGTCATTTTCTTTTCACCGTGTCTAGTGTTTCCCACTGGCTTTTATTCATTTTGACAACCAGAGGCAGCATATGTCTTAGTAGATATCCAAAGAAACAATGGACCTCAGCAGGCGACCTTGCGAGGACAGCAAAGGGTTACAGGGTGAGGAAATTAAGAAATCTGTAGGCACAAAATGGAATCGGCTATCACAGGACAGGGTGGGTTGGAGATCTTTGGGAGCGGCCTTCGTCTTGCAGTGAACATACGACACGGCGGTGATGATTCTTGAAACTTGATAAGCTCAGTCACTGGTCTTATTAGAACACATTTTTTTACGAATAAAGAATTCACAAGGACTGAGGAGACACTAAAAAAATACCCGCGGTGACCTGGCGAGCTGGTTCAGGAATCTCAAGATGATAATGCTAATAGTAGTTGGTTGCACTTAAGAATTTTTCCCGGCTCACCCCGACTTTTCTCACGATACAGTCTACGCTCGTTATAACGGACCCGCATACAACAGACTTTCGGTTACAACGGACCATTGTTCAGCCTAAGTTTGGTCTGTTTATTAAACTAATGGAGCGAAGTTCGCTTTTAACGGACCGCGATACAAAGGACTATCGGCTACAGTGGACGAAATCAGCGACATTTTTTGTCGAAATTGGGCGGATAAAGCGGACTTTTGCCGCATTGACGTGGGCTGACAACAGACTTGACCACGCCGCTCTCCACGCGCTAAAGCCGCGGCAATTTTAAATTGCGGCTGGCAACATTGGTGGCTTTCGGCCAAGCCAAGCCTCCAGCCAAGCCAGTTTGAGGCGCGTTGGTCACGCAAATAGTTCGAGCGTTGCAGTTGTGTGAAATGCGGTGCCGCGGTGCCAAGTGATTGCGTCATCGCTCAAGGGTGCCCGCCAATCCTCATATCGCAAATTTCTTTTTGAGATAAGTGTAAATAAAGAGCTTTTGTTTGTGGTTTGCGTTAGACGTTCATCACTCATTGCAGTAACGTTGTTAGGCATCACGACCAAAGTTTTGAAAGTAAGACGTTCTCATGCACCAAGCAGGTGAGTTCCCACTGTTAAATTAGTATATTAATGTGAGAGGTGCCTTGGTGCTGTTCAGTTCAGAACTCGTCGCTCATCAAAGACCAGCTTTGAATTATCCCGCGAGCCGTGGAGGCTGCGCGGGAGCAACAGCTCCCAGCGGCCCCACTTAAATATGCCTTCTCGTCCGCACTAATAAGAAAGAACTTGTTCCAAGCCGATCAACAGCAGGCTTAGAAAGCCTGCCGGAAACGCATTTATTTTCGGGCTAAGCTTTGCTGCTGTGCAGGGGCCACATAGCGTCCCTGCACCTACCGTAACGGCAATCGCTCATTAATTAGAACTTGCAATGCAATTTTCTTAATAACCACTGCTGGTGATCGAGGTCTTTCGTAACCATGCTGTCGAATACGTTCAGCATGTATCAGCAGAACTAGCGTGCCCCATACTACTGACGATCGTCACACGGTAACGCCTCCCCCCGCAGAGTTTGGATATTACGGACTTCGGATAAAACGGACTCATTTTGCCGGATTATCGTGGTCCGTTGTAACGAGAGTAGACTGTAATACGCACCGGCTTATTAGCTTAGAAGAATTTGTCGCTGGGCCCGTTGGTACATAACTTTGGCATCTAAATTTTTCCTCAAAGGTTAATTGGAATTTATACCAAGTCTGTGCACATTATTTTCACCTTTAATAAAACGCTAACTGAGCCACTCTATCAAGCCAAGTGAATCAATTTCAGTACAAGCTGCTGCTCATGCTAAGAAAAAGCACTCAAGCTATAAGAAAGTCAGCCTCCGTCCAAGAATGATCAACTACTACAGTTTGTGTTTCTGTTTTGTGGTAGCCACTACAACTGGACTGCTATGTACAGTGGTGAGCACTGAAGGCAACTTTTCTCTGTCAATTGTTAGCCACTGTTGTTGCTGGTAACCTTGCTGCCTTTCTTGTACATGGTATCTTGTGTGCACCAGCAATGAATCTATGTCTAAACTGGAGCTGTGTGAATAGCAAAATTTTGGGTGCGAAGCGAATTCGAATATTTTCTGAATATTTCTTGAATACTTCAAAGCAAAATTGCAGAAAACAAAGTTGGAGAGGATTCCTAAGCATATTCTTATAAGATAGCAACAAGAAAGTGTTTCTTTTTGCTAGGATGATGAAGCGCTGGCAGGGTGGTGTTTCATAGTTGTCTTATCAAGAATGAGGCAACGCAGAGGCTGAATTGTATTTAAGTACATGATTTGCTGCAACCAAAGTGCTGCCGACAACACTTGACATGTGAAAGGCAAAGATGCTATTTTTCCTCAGCCTCTCCTCCTCTTTCAACATCTGTGAAGGCCCAAGTGATGTGGCGGAAAAGGGTGTGCTTCCTTCAAATCCGAAGTTCCAAATCTGCCTCGTAGACGTCAATATATAAGAACATCTGAAATTCTGGATGCTAAAAATCTTCGGTGTCCAATTTTTCAGACTTCCTGCCTAAATTTCAGGTTCAAAACAGCAATAATTGCGCCCCAACCTCTGCCACATCTATCATCTCCATGGTGGAACCAGCTTCTTGAGTCAATACATTTGCGATTGTAGCGGATCCTAAAAGGCAGCTTTGCCGCAATGCGTGTGTGATGAGGTGAAGCATATTGAAAATATGAAGGGGCGACTTCCAATCAGACGTTGACTGTATTTGTTATCGGGAAGTTCGAATAGTTCGAATAGTAAAATTCCAGTGCGAATCGAATAGCAAACACTATTACAAAAATATTCGAAATTTCGAATATTCGCACAACCCTGAGACTCTAAACAGAACTCACCAATAACGAGAGTGACATGTATGTATGTAAAAAGTGGTCTAAAACACAGTTAATGTAAGTAGTACATTAAATTACATTACTCTAATTAAGCAAGTAGGTAAGTGATAGAACAAAGTAGGTAAACAAGTAATTGAGCTAATGGCAAGGGAACACATCTGCAATTACACAAGTACTGTGCAAAGCAACAGTGTGCAGTCACGCAAAGCAACAATCGACTGCAATTTAGTGCAGAAATTTAGGAAACATATTTTAAAAGGCATGCATTGAACAGTCAAGTTGACGTTATCAAGTTGCGCATTATGAGCATGAGGAACGGCAGAGCAGTAAGGCTATACGCATTGCACAAATTCATGGACTTACCGGTTGCATTTGCCGTGGTCTTGATGTAGCGAACCTGCGCGCTGGAGTCCTCCAGCATCATCTGCGGCTGAGGCTTGAACACGAGCTCGATCTCGCTGTTGAGGGCGGCGTCCCCGTCCTCCGCGTCCGTCTCCTCGGTCTCGCCTCCGGCAGACTCCGTGTCGTTGGAGCAGGTTGCGGCCTGAGGGGCAAACTCACACGGCTCGTACTCGCGAGCACTTTCGCAAGCGCTCGCTAAGACACGTAAGAGCGCTCGGTCAACAACCAATCCGCCACCCAATATACCAAATTAATACCCATAATCCCCGTCATCAACTGCATGCGGTGCATCGAAGGCCACGAGTCATGTTAGCGAAACATAAAGGAGAACCAGAATGGTTCTTATATCATTCATTACTTATTGCCCTCTGCGTGATGGTGGCTGGTAACTGCACACATTTATTCGGGAAGGCCACAACAATAAACTGATGAATGGTTCTGCACATTGAAGCCCAGCTTGGCTGGTGATGAAAGCCCATTCTATTTGTGGCTCTCCACTCGGGCTGTCCATGGTATAATGGTATGTGATGGTTACGCCTGGTGATGAAGATGACACTGCGGAATCATTACGGAAGAATGTTCAGTTACCCTGATGTTGGAGAATGCAGCTGAGCACATGAGCTGGACTATTTCTTTAGTCAAGGAGCCAACTGGCTGCCGAGCTTTGAACATATGGGTGTGCCTTCTTAAAAGGGCCCTGCAACACTTTTTCAACATGGTCAGAAAATGATGTGTATAGTTGAGTCTCCTGTCAAAATGTGTGACAAACGCTACAGCACTGCACGGAGAAAGGTATTCACAATTACATTTCAAAGATAGCTAGAAATTGCCCACTCTTCTAACGGCAAATTTTGCAATGCACGGGCCCAACGATGTAAAAGGTGTTGGGACACGGCCACTGCCCGATTCGAGCATCACATGCTGCATAGTTGCCATGGCTGCCTGCTGCTACATACCCACACCGCACTCTACAGTGTTAGTTACACACTGCAGAATTACACTACTGCGCTTGTGGTCCCACCGAATGTGAGCCGATGCATTCAAAAAAGAAAAATGAAAATGCTCAAGGTCATGAGGCGTGCAGACGCAGCTTCATGCCTCATTGTCATCACCCCCTGTGTAGCTTTCAGAGTGCTTGCTGGGGCGACAGGAGAAAGCGCTTAATGCTTACGGCAAATCCCTGAAACTCTGCTTGTACTTTAAAGGTTTGAAAAATTTTTGCGGCAATCGATTTGTGAGGCAATAAATTCATATATAGGTACTTATGTATTCAATGATTACTTGGCGAAGCGTTGCAAAAGCCCCTTTTTCAAGTTTTGTCCGATTTATAGAACTCAGAATGCTGCCCTGTTGTCTGCTTTCACCTACCTTGTTAGTTCACAAAGCCTTTTGCGAGCACCCCTCAAACCTCTGAATTTGGCTAATTGGCGTTTATTCCGAGATGAAGGGGTTCCCCTGTCCAAACACAGTGAGTCCTTTCCTTTGTAAAGTTGAACTATTCACACTGCTTACTGAAAGAACTATTTCATGGCAGGAGAAGGCATGAATGCCTGGCGATTCAAGCGATGTTCAGGTATACTGTCTATGCTTATCTAAAGAATACATAATCAATGTGTGCACCATGCAATATCTTGAGAAAGAAGTTCACATTTGCACATTGTGCCTTGCATATCAGCAACCTCAGCGCAAGCATAGTACAAGTATAGCATATGACTCTGTCATTGTAGATGTTCTCATACTTGGACGGGAAAGACACAAGAGTACAGTTCTTGGAGAGAGAGGAAAAAGAGCAAGAAAAAACAGTAACGGTAACTGCATTGGCTTCATGATTCTCAGTGTCATTACAATACTATACAGCTTTGAAATGTCCTGCATGCATTACTGCATTTTGTTGTGCTGGTATTAGATGTAAAATGTTGGTTCTGCTCGTGCAAGTAAACTTTACGAAATGAGGATGAACGAAGAGTGAATAATAAAAACTAGCGAATCCTCAAAAGAAAAATTAAGAAAGAAGCTTCTTTAAAGGGGCCCTGCAACACTTCTCAGTATGGTAAAAAATTTATGCTAACTGACAGTCAAGGCTGCTGGGAACATGCAAAGCAGACATATTAAGTGCGGCATGTGGCACGCAATTTGCAATTAATATTCAAAGTCAGCAAGAAATCACTCACTCTTCTCCAGACGAATGATACCACAAGCGAAAATGACCATGCCATAAGCACAAAGGTCACGGCCATTGGCTGATATGAGCATCGCAAGTTGCATAGTTACAGCAGCTGTCACGGGATGCCGCAATGTGCTAGAATAAAATGTCCTGTTGGGCGAATTGGTGTTGTATCACAGACGACATTTTTAGCGCAAAAGTAGAAAAGAAAGGTATACTGAGAAGAGAAGAACACAGTGCACAGGCCGAGCGCTAAACATCACCTGACTTTATTTCGGTAAAATACCAGGGAAAGAAGACCCCCCGCGCATGCGTGCCGCCGCTGCGTCACTAATAAAGCATCGAATCAAACAATCTATAGTCGCTATTGTACAAACATACCGAAGCACTCGCCCTGTGCACCGTGTTCTTCTCTTCTCTTCTCAGTATACCTTTCTTTTCTACCTTTGCGCTAAAAATGCCATCTGTAATGTGCTAGAAATAGTGCTAGAATTACAGGTGGTACAGAATTACACTAGCGCGCATGCAAATCACACGAAAAGTAAGCTGTGTGTTAAAATAAAAACAAGAAAAGAAAGTGCTCAAGGTCAAGATGCACACTGACGAACAGACTTAGCTTCTTGCCCGCTCGTCATCCCTTCTCTGGGTAGCTTCGCGCATGGTGGCTGATACGCAAGCAGACAGAAAGCGTTTAAGGAGTGCAATATATCCCATAAACTCCACTCAAACTTGACGGATTCTAATGATTTTTGCGGATGTCAATTCTTGAGGCAATAAGCTCATTCTTTCAATTAAAATAAGATCGAACTATGGCAGATTTACAGCTCGCTTCTATGGTGTTCACCTTTGGAATCACATACCTCTTCATGTTAAGTCATCTCTATCATTGCAATCTTTTAAACACAACATGAAAAACATACTGCTAAATGAGCCTTTTGTCCATCTGTAACAAATTTACTTTCATCATCACTTCATTCTTTTGTATTCCTACCTGTGTGTATTTTTAAGTATTATATAATGCTGCTGTGGTAAATATATCTTTTTTTCTTTTTTAGTACAGTAGAACCTCGTAGATACATTTCCAACAAAAAAAAAAAACCGAGGAAAATACACGTACGATCCGGGAAAACGTATGATCCGGATCATACGATCCGAATTTCGCGATTTAATTTTCGCAATTGCGATCGCAGGAGCCGGGAAATCGTATTAAGCGGGAATGTATCAACGAGGTTCTACTGTATACAGTAAAACCTCGTTACAACGAACACCACATTAACGAACATTTAAGATTAACAAACTTTTAAGAAATCCCGCGCCGACTGCCTATACTTTCAATGTAAAAATATTTCACTACTACGAACTTCAGAATAACGAACATTTCAGAATAACGATCGTTATTTAATTCCCGTACAGTGATGCCAATTTAGCGGATTTTCCACTAAATCTGGCGGATTTTATTTGATTCTGACGGGAAAAAAATTTGTCTAGCGGCTAGCGGATTTTTTGATGGGCCATTTACATACATAGCGGATTTCTGGCGGATGCCTCACACAGTGCACTGATTCAAAATCGTCGGAAGCATTGCCGAGAAACTTAGGATACCTAATCCGCGAAACATACTACTGGTTGGCAAGATCCCCTGCCCGGTAAACTGCATACAAGAAGTTCCACGGTCTGATGAATTGCGGCGATGAACCACTGAAAATTTTGCAAGAGTGCGGGACGCGGTGGCTATCGCTCGTCGAAATAGCTGTTTCAAGGATCGTAGACCAGTGGGCCGAACTGAAGATGCATTTGGAGATGGCGAGGCGCACTGAAAAGTGCTACGCGGCAGAAGTGATGCACGGTATGTACGGGAATCAGACCAATCTGGGGTACTTTCTTCTTTGAGACCGATTCTGACAGATTTTCAGAGGTTAACAAGGCATTCGAGGCGATAGATGTGGATCAAACAAAGCTGCCGAAAGACCCCATGACTTTGCTTTCAAGCTTGCTTCATAAAATCGTGATTCCGATAGAGAAGGTGGACGTTCAGATGTCCAGACGTGAGGACCACTTTAATCCCAAGCCATATCTGCGCTACTTATTTGAGACATACGTTGACAGCATGAAGGCTGAGAAGACCGACGGGTTCTCTCTCACAGATGAAGCATAGAAGCTGTGATGCGAGAAAGATGGATACGGTTTATTGCCACGCTAATTGATCAAATCAGGCAGCGACTTCTCTTCGTCACAGTTCTCCAGAAGACATCACTTTTGTCGGTCGAAAACACTTTTTGCGTCATCAAGGAGCCATTGATTCATTTGCTGGAAGCAATGCTAGTGCCCCCGGAATCAATCGCAACGTTGAAAACCAGTGGAGAAAAATCGCCCTGCTGCGCTGTGAAACATTGGAATTATGCTGCACCTACTAGTGCAACGCCCAACCTTAGTGAACATTTGTAACTTTTAGCCTCATCTATGATGTGGTTGACGACAACCGTAGCAATGAAGCCTCCAGCATTCTAGTTGCACTCTTTGCAAGACTCTTTTATATGTTAGTTCAGCTCTCATAGTTTTGGGTAGCCTTTGGGAATGATAAAGGTTTTTATCATACGAAATTTCACTGTTTCTTTTTAATAAAATAAGTCTTAGCGGGAAATTTAGCGGATATGTTTTAGAATCTAGCGAAATCTGGCGGATGTCTTATTGCTTTCTAGCGGATTTCTGACGCCGATCGATGGCAACACTGTTCCCGTATCATCTTAACAACACCTCAGTACTACGAACTTATATCCCGAAATGCGAGGATTCTCAGATTTCAGTGCATCGGTCGTGGCAGTCGCAGCTGCAAGGTAGCAGACGATGCAGCGCAAAGAGCAGACGCCCTCCCGCAAAAACCTGAGATGGCGCGGGAGGAGAAAGACGCGGGCGGAGGGTTGCGAAGGCGACGACGCATCAGGTTTTGTAAGCGGAGTGCCGGGGAATATGGGCTCGGAAAACCTGAGACGGTGTGGGAAAAGAGAAGAGTCAACGCCGAAGCAACGCTAGCAACGCGTTGGCTGAAGTGGGCATTTCTTTTCTTTTTTTCCTGCTTTTGCGGAGGCGACGACAACGCATCGCATTTTTCTTGCTTGCTTTATCAGTTGTTCGCGTGCTGTCACCCGTATCAGGCCTCTCCATCTTGTTTTTATTCTGCGTATTTTATTGTGTTGGAAGTGCGTGCCGGCGTTCGTGTTGTCATGAGCTCAACAACTCCTCCTATGGCGAAGAAGCGGAAGCAGTTTTCTTTAAGTGAGAAAGTAGACATTCTTCGTGAAATAGAAGACGGGAAGAAACAAGCCGTCGTGGCTAAAGAACGTGGAGTGGCGCGGTCGACGATCGCCACGATTCTCAAAGATAAAGAGAAGATCTTCAAGCACCAGCACGAATCTCAGCTTGCCCCATCAAGGAAGCGACTGCGGCTCGGCGATTTTCAGAATATTGACGCAGCAGTGCTCACTTGGTTTACAGACGTGAGAGCACAGAATGTGCCCGTGTCATGGCACTGAAAAGCTGAAACCTCTTGTGATCGGGAGGTTTTCGATGCCGTGCCAGTATCGGGCAAATCAGCGTGCCTGGATGTCGCGCGAGCTGTTTTCCGAGTGGCTGCTGACGGTAGACGAAAAGATGAGGAAGGAGGGGCGGCACATTTTGATGATCGCTGACAACTGTTTGGCGCACATTGTGAACATTCGGCTTACTAATGTGCGTCTTGAGTTCCTGCCGCCGAACTGCACATCAATAGTTCAGCCACTGGACCAAGGAATAATAAGGAGCGTGAAGTCGCACTTCCGGAAGCGCCTTGTTCAGCGGCTGCGCATAAACCTGCGCCTACAGCGCTCGACAGCCATCAACGTCCGAGAGGCTGCGGAAATGCTCACAGGTGCATGGTGGAGCGTCACATCCACCACCATTCAAAACTGCTGGAAGAAGGCCGGCCTGATAACAGATGGCCAACCACAAAGTGATGAACCGGCAGCGGAGGAAAGTTCCAGCGAGCTCTGGAGCGAGGTGGCCGAGCAGCTAGCCGTCGATCCCTCAACCACATTTGACGACTATGTCGAGTGTGACGAGGCGACGTGGACATCAGCGGAGCTTACGACTGATGGCATCCTGCAGAGCGTCCAGGGCACAGAGACTCAGGATGAGGATTGCAGCGATGACATGGACGACGATGTCACGGTAGCACCCGAAGATCGCGACGAGTCCGTGTCGGCCACAGATGCGTTGGACTACTTCAGGAAACTCCGCATATTCACAGAAAAAAGCGGCACAGCGACCGAAGCAGTGCATAAAAATGCGGACGGTCTAGAATCGTTCGTGATGCAGAGTTTGTGCTGCACCCGTCAAAAAAAGATCGCGGACTATTTCAAATAAACGTGCCTTGTCTGACGTTCACATGTGCATTGTTGTGAGAAACGAGTTCCAGGACGTACCGTTGCAAAGGTAGGACGTTTGCGTTACTGAAATGCTATTGTTATGGTAAATTTTCGGGGTTTCACTATAACGACCTTTCAGAATAACGAACATTTTTCCGCGGTCCCCTGAAGTTTGTTATACCGACATTTCACTGTACATCGTTCTGTATTGATTGCGTTTTTTATTTGTGAGCACTTTTAGCTTTGGCTGCTGCTACTTAACCTTTTATGTACGCCACTAATGATAGGAGGTCTTCCTGACAGTTTCTTACTTTGAAACCACCTGATTCTATACGTATTATGTAAGCTGTTTTTTGTACATGCAATAACAACGAACTTGAACTTGAACTAGTGAAGCCATTCGATGAATACTTCGAGAAGTGTTGCAAGGCTCCCTTCAAAATTGTCGTTCAATGAAAGATGGTAATTGCCATGGTAATGGATCCGTACCAACTTGCTCAGTTTTCTGCTTTGTCATGGTAATTGGAATGCACAGTGAAGTCCTTAGCAATATTCTGTGAAAGTCTCAAAAAGTAGGAGGTTTGCCTTTAGACAAATTCACAACTTATACACCAGGAAGTACTGTCGTCTTATATTCTTGCATCTAGTGTCTCACTAACAGTGGCCATTTCGCCCTAACCTTCAATTCACATGCGCATCATTGCCACGATTAGGTAGCACTAGTGTGCTGTGCAAACTGTATTCTATTTATGCATTTGTCACCTCAGAAAAATAAGCAAGATGCTGAAAGTTAGCGCTGTGTCCATGTTTTTACTTTTCTTTATAGAGCTAAGCGAATGGCAAAATGTTTTTGGGTGTGAAGTGAATTCAAATATTAAAGTTTGAGTGCAAATCAAATCAAATATTTTTCAAAGTCAAATTACAGAAGAGAGGTTGCAGAGGATCCCTAAGCACATTCTTATGAGATAGGAACATGTAAGTGTTTCTTTTGGCTAGATTGGTGAAGTGTTGGAGGTATGTAGTTCCCTAGTTGTTTTATCAAGGACGAGGCAGTGCAGAGACCGAATGGTGATTTGTTGCAACCAATGTGGCGTCACAAAACTTTACATGTGAAAGGAAAAGATGCTATTTCCTCCACCTCTCCTCCTTCTTCAACTTCTGTGAAGGCCCAACTGATTCGGCGGACAAGGGCGCACTGCCTTCGATTTCGGAGTTCCAAATCTGCCTCATAGACGTCACCATATAAGAACATCGGTAATTTCGGGTGCTAAAGATCTTCGGTGTCTGATTTTTCAGACTTTCTGCCCAAATTTAGGGTCCAAAACGGCATTAATTGAACGCCCCCTGCTCTGCCGCATCTATCATCTCCATGTTGGAACCAGCATTTTCTGGAGTCAATACATTTGCAACTTTAGCAGAGTCTGAAGGGCAGCTTCGCCGCAATGCGAGAGTGTGATGGGGTGAAGCATATAAAAAAATTTGAAGGGGCCACTGCCAATCGGACGCCGACTGTATTTGTCTTCAGGAGGTTCGAATGCTTCGAATAGTAAAATTCCAGCACGATTTGAATCGAATAACAAACACTATTCGAAAAATATTTGAAAGTTCAAATATTCGCCCACCCTACTTTTTTCTTATGTTCTCTTGGTGCACTAAATATTAACCCCCTTCTTTATACAGGCCGACCAGAGCGAGCAAAGCATGAAGCCACGTGATAGTGGGAAGACCAGGCCTCCGTACCTGTTGGGTCTTGGGCCTCTTGCGCGGCTGTGAAGAGCCCACGCTGCTGGTGCTGCTCTGGTTGGTGGCGTCGCTACAGCTGCCGGGGGTCGGCGTCTGACGTGGCGGTGGCTGTTGCTGCAGCTGTAATTGCTGCTGTTGCTGCTGCTGTAGTTGTTGTTGTTGCTGTTGGGGCTGTTGCTGCTGGAGCTGCTGCTGCTGCACCGTACTGCTGGCCGTAGGGGCAGCCGCCCCCGAGAAGGACGTGGGCATGGTCGGTGTGGCCGTGCTCGCGACCTGGTGGCTGCCGCCGCTGTTCGACGTCGCGCCGGAGGACGGCATCGACACGCATGCGGTGGCGGCCGGGGTCGCCGGCCCGCTGCTGCCGTTGTTCTCGTCGCCGCCGTGCTTGCGAACGCGTTGGTTGCGGTTGAGAGCCTGCGCATACACAATACGTGGCACGAGTTTAATGAGTTATGACAACCCAGAGGAATGAACCGTGAACTGCACCTCGTCGGTGCATTGTTTAACATATTTGCCGACTGCGCCAAAATGTGAAGCAATTATGCTTCCTTCCATTTTGAAAATTAAACATCCTCAACTCCTACCTGCGCATAAACCTCCATCTCATGTTGAATTGAATTGAGTTTATTTGTAAAAAGGTTGCGAGGATCACCGGGCGCTGCACTGAGCAGCTTGAGGGGAACCTCGCCACCTCATACACTGGGCAGATTTACAGCGGTCAACAGAAGCACACGGTATACATAATGTATGCACTAACAAAAAAGTGAAAAAGCACGGTCAGAATTAATAAACAAGGTTATCGTGGAAATATTTCGCACAGTTGAAGGTAAACAAGAAAAAAAAAAAGAAAAAAAGAAACATGGGCGTACTGATGAAGACAGAGAAAAAGAAAAACAGATGAATCCATGGCAGCACAAGCAATCACATAAATATGTCGTGTAGCCTTTTTAGTGACCGAATAGATACATTGAGACCATTTTCTTTGTGTAATTGATTTAGAACAGTCGGCAAACAAAACTGCAGCATTTGGTCACCGTATTTAATTCTGTTCTTGTTAACAATCCAAGGTTCTAATTGACAAAATTTATAAAAAGAATTATGTTGCTGTGAGAATGCCAGTTGTGCTAAAGCATCATCATTCTTAATTTTTCCAATTCTATACATATGACAGAGCCTATATGTGTACAAAGATTCAGTCCTTATAGTTCTAAGCTTTGTACCTAAACAAAGGAGCAGTACGCCAAAGATATGGCACCCTGGAGACAAGGCGTATTGCTCTTTTTGCAATACCGTCAATTGTGAATGTTTTCAGCTGAAGTCATCCCCCAGACTAGAATTCCGTATTGAACTATGGGAAAGGAAACATTGAATTATATAAAATCATATTAATGGATGTACAAGATGGTTACAATGGTGACGCATAGTACCTACTGCTCTAGATCAGGGGTCAGGTCACCTGCGGCCCGCGAGACAGTATTATGCGGAACCTGGCCCAACGTCAGCGCCCATCCCCTCCCCTTGCTACTTTTTAAGGCCGACTTGACCTTTTTGACCTCAAATGGGGTTTTCACTTGTAACCTACGTTCGTAAATTGTAACCTTGTGAGATACGTGCAGAAAATAACCGATGATTTCTATTCCAATTTTCTACAGTATTGCCAGTACGCCAACTTTTCTCTCTTTGCTGCCAACACCCCCCTCCCCCCGGTTTGCCGTGCGGCCCCCTGCTGTGTCGGCATGATGCAAAGTGGCCCTTCGCCTGAAAAGGTTGCTGACCCCTGCTCTAGATAATTTACTAAGTGATTCACTTGGCAATCCCATGACATAGATTTCAGAGAAATATACACCAAGCGGTTTGAAAGACGGTAGTATTTCTATTTCAGTATTGTTTAATTTAATGGGGGGTTACTTGAAATGGTTTGCCACCTGGATGAAACAGCACTGCCATTGTTTTTTCTAGGTTAATTTTAAGATAATTACTTGTCGCCCACTTGTGTGTACTTGCAACCTTCATTTCATCTAGCCCTGATCATCGCCATAGAGTTGGAATTTTTCAATGCCCCACTAGGGCCTGTTACAAGCTGTTATCTTCCAAGACTTCTAAAAAATGAAACTACTTTCTCGGCATGCATTTGAAGATGATACAAGGTTCCACACAGCCCCACAGCTGACACCTTTGTTCCAAGGCACAGAGAAAGAAGTATTTGAGGAGAATCTGCTACACCACCACTGCGCGCAAGGGCGGCCCGATAGCGTCACGAAGGAAATGCAGTTTTCGTTGCAGCACGGCAGATGACGCTTTCGGCATTTTGTCAACATTTACATGTTCTTCTATGGACACGATGCATAAAAATCGTGATACCATCTCGTATATTGTAAATTTTCCCAGATTTCCGTCTGTAACATTAATAACTAAAGTGGTAGACCCTTTAGCTGCAGTTACTGATAACTAGTTCAAATAACTACAGTAAAACCTCATTAATTCGAACTCGGTTATTTCGAAATCCCGCTTAATTCGAAGGATTTCTGTGGTCCCGTATTTAGCAATGTGAGTTTGAGCGGATAATTTGAAGGGCGATTAGCGCCAGCCCGGTTAATTCGAAAACTTTGGGTGCCACGTGCCGATTCCCGATGCTGATTTCGCCTTGAATCCGCGGAAACGACGGCCCTTAGGAGCCCCAAGGCAAGGCAGTGTAGCGATACTAATGAGTAACAGGTGAAGCACCCCTAGATTGAATAGCGCGACTGATCACGGGACACAAGAAAAGGAACACACACCACACAGCGCTATGCGAAGCACAAAGCGAAGCACCCCATTTTCGCTGCTGCCAGCGCTAAGAAAAAAATTTTTTTACAAGCAGTCTCGTGGTCAGCTGAAACGGGCGCCTGCAGAAAAGAAGACGTGCTTCACTGCAACACAGCGGTGACACGCGGGCAGCATGTCGGATGCTTCTCGCAACGTCAGCGCGTCATGATTTACTCATTCTTTCAGGCATTATAAAGAAATTAAGTAAGGACAGTCTGGCGGAATTCGCGATGTATGCGAAACTCCGATTGGCGGTTGCTCCAGCAATTTGCGTACTTGCACTGCTGGCGGAGTTCTTGCATGCAACGCCTTCATCGAAAACTCAGTTCTAAAACTTCAATGATCATGTTTTCCAGCCAAAACACATCGCGAATTCCATCAGACTGGCCATTATTAAATTCTTTATTTTACCAGAAAGAATGGGCGAATGGTCGCATCATGACGCGCTGACGCTGCGAGGAGCAGGTGACATGCTGCCCGCGTGTCACCGCTGTGTTGCAGTGAAGCATGTCGTCAATTCCGCAGGCGTGCATTTTAGCTGACCACGAGACCGTTTTTTTTCTTTTCCCGCGCTGGCAGCAGTGATGCCCGCCGTTCCCTCGAGCTTGCGGCAAAATTGGGAACAGGTATTGCTCGAAAACACAACCCTTGGACCTGCAAACTAGCCGGCACAGCAAACGACCACCTCTGATTACGTTCAATAATTCGAAGTTCTTTGTATCCCAGTTTTTGTATATGTTTCGATAATTCGAAAACCCGCTTAATTTGAAGATTTCTGACAGTCCCAGTGACTTTGAATTAACGAGGCTTTACTGTATTAATAACTGCAGCAACTATAGATATTGTCTTAATTGTCTTAATAGCAAGCTACTAGTAGTGATCACTGAGCAGGCAACATCTGCCACATCCGCAGGTTCCTTGTTGGCATTTTGTGTGCACGCGTGCACAGGTGGCCTTGGGAGGGAAAGCTCTGCAGACTTTGTCTGTCTTTAGCGCTCCCCGCGGGGCCTCCACAATGCGCCGATAGCACTGGCTTCCTGCTCTTTGCGTGCGCTTTTCATGCGAGTGCTTTCCAGGATTTCAATCAGTGCCTCTGTATGATGGGGTGCAAATGTGTCAAGCGGAACTGCAACAGAAACAATGCATCCTGCAAGGATAAGGTAATTAACATTAAAGTTCCAAGGGACACAGTGAAGTTCAAAGGGTAGACCCGTGCAATAACAAGAAAAGATCGCAAGCTCATGACTCCAGACTACATTTGCGAAAAGCACTTATCGGAGATTGACATACTGAAGGTGGTATTCAGTTCTTTTCTAATGTTGGGCTACAATCCATCACAGAATGTGTACAAGATTGTGCCGCTAACTTCACTTGACATCAACGATTCTCTTGATGCCTTGGTATTTTCTTGGGCATGCATAGTTTTTTAACCCACCACCCCATCTAGTTCTTTCAGGTACAGCGTGTCAGCGATGAAGCACAGGACTGGGTTGATTGGCGGAACATGGGAGAGGCCTTTGCCCCGCAGTGGGCGTAGTCAGGCTGATGATGACGATGACACGGCTGTGCTATGTTAGGAGCTGCTCGGCATGTGCCCGCTTTCTGCGGCACATACCTGTCGACCTTTGTGCAGACCCCAACGGCCTTACCACCAGCTTAAACATCTCCGCGGTTAAAATTACTCTGCTGGACTCACTCAGGCTAACAAGACGCTCAGAGCGAGTTGACTCAAGAGTCTGTCGACCTATGTGCACTAGTGAACTTTGGGAAGCACAGCAGTGTTCACCGGTCTTTTCCTTAGGTGTGCCGTGGCAAGCTTCAAGCCCACGTTACCAATAAGGCCAAGCCCGGAGCCCGTCATCCCAGCCTAACCTGCATGCGCATGCCTTCCTCGATGCTGTGTGCCAGGGCCTGTGAGTGCTGCCGGTTCAGCTTGGCGAGCACGCGCTCCTGGTGTGCCTCGTACTCGTCCCGGCTCGGGTAGATCTTGGCGATGAGCATGTCGAAGTTGGGGATCCGCTCGCAGCGAGCGTTTGGACACCAGCTTCTTGCGGCACGTGGGGCACTCCTGCACAAAGAGGTGTAAATATTAAAGCAAGATAATACAATTTAAAAAATGACTATCATAAAACAAACCTTTTCCAGCACACAATTTTGCTAGTACAGCCACCGCTCTAATGTGGACTCTGCTTTAAAGGTGTGCACGGGCTTCGGGTAGCCCGAAAGCCTGAGCCCTGCCCGGCCGGCGGGCCGGTTTCGGGCGGGCCGACATCTTTTCAATTTGGGCCCGGGCAAGGCTCGGGCTACAATTGTTTTTTGTTGGGCGGGCCGTGCCCGATGCAAAGCCCGAATCAAGCCCAAAATATAGACGTTGTGCTGCAAATGTTTTCCACCGCGTAGCGCTTTCTCCGCGACCGCCCCCCCACCCCTTTCTCACTTCTCCTTTCCTTTAGCCACTTTAAACGCAAGGAGAGAAAGTGACGTCACACACGATGAGCTTTGTGATTATCTACAAACGGAATAATCCTCTCCATATCTGAGGTACTAAACTTCTGGAAGAAGAAACTGTCTAAATATTCAAGCTTACTATGCTTGCGAAAAAGATATTGGCAATTGCGGTACCAGCGCGAGCAGCGAACGGACCTTCGGTTGAGCGGGATATGCGCAGGAGTGCCACACTTTACTGAAGCCCGAATCATCGGACAACTTATTTTTACGCGACAACTTGTAATCGTTGCATATAATGACTGTCACATGTCGTCATAGGTCGGCACTTTAAGGGAGTACTCACTCAAACTCACTCACCACAATTTTTTCAGCCTTTGCACTCACTCACGTTCACACTCATGTCCACTCACACTCATGAGTACTCACTCACGTTCACACTCACGACCACTCACACGCATGAGTACTCACTCATACTCAACTCACTACGTTCAAATGAGTGTGAGTTGAGTGCACTCATGAGTGAGTGTGCCGGTCTCCATAGGTCGGCACTTTAAGGGAGTACTCACTCACCACAATTTTTTTCAGCCTTCGCACTCACTCACGTTCACACTCACGTCCACTCACACTCATGAGTACTCACTCACGACCACTCACACTCATGAGCACTCACTCATACTCAACTCACCACGTTCAAATGAGTGTGAGTGAGTGTGAGTTGAGTGCACTCACGAGTGAGTGTGCCCAGCTGTGCATGTCGTTGGCTCTTGTTTTACTTTGATACATGCAATTATCACATTATCAGAAAACGACGCCTTGTCTTCTCCACAAACCTTCATAATGTCAGGCCAGACCGGGCGAGCCCGGGCTTTTGTTTTTGTACGTTGGGCCGGGCCGGGCCGGGCCGTGCGGGCTCGCAACCCTCTAGCGTCGGGCTCGTGCTCGAAAATTCGGCCCGTGCACAGCTTTACTCTGCTTATTTTAGGTGCAATCAATTAGTTTGTCTGATTTTGTAACCTGTACTGAACAGTAGGTACTGCTATGTGTTCTTTGTTTCTCTTGGTTGCTAGATTGTTTCTGTTGCTGTCTTGTTGCCTGGGGTGGCACGGCCAAGGTAGGCAATAACTCAGAATTGAGTCTTATGCCCCAAGAGAATTTTGCACAAAATTTGCCTTGAATAAACCAATCCAATCTGATGGCAACAAGTTGAAGTATTTCAGCACGTTAAGATGCAGCACAAGAGGAGAGACACACCGGACAAAGGCTAGACTGGAAGCTGAAGCTTACTAAAAGAAAACATTCACTAGAACACCGCCACACATGTGTAAAGAACCAATAGCATAAATTATGCATCATGCATCAACTAGCTCAGAAACCCACACTGGTAAAATCCAATGGTAGTCTGCACATGCGTGGTGGCGGTGACAGGTCTCACGGCATGTTTTTGGTGGACATGTTTTTGGTGGACATGTGTCCTATTCAAATAACAGCGCAATTATAGGAGCAAACTGAGTGATACATGGTGTCACGAGACTGCAGATCGTCTTGAAAGAATAAGAAGAAAAAAAAAGTGCAAAGCCACAGTTCCACAATTGCCTTTTGGAGTGTGGCAAATGATTGTGGAGGCCACAGATAACAAGTTTCAATTTCAGCGGCTTGCTTCCAGAGGCGCTGGTCAGATACAGAAGAGCTCTACTGTGTGCCACTAGTTCACAGCTGAAAAGAAAGTGCTCAAGCTCTCAAACCAGCTTTCTAAGCAAAGGTCTCCAAGAATCGAAAAGATTGTGAACACTAAGTGTTTGAGTGAATTTCATGAGGAGGGGCAGGTGATCCTGCACAGTGACTATGATAATACAGCCACACTCCCCACTGATAAGCACTCACGTTTCTGGCTGACATGCAATTCCATCACTGTGTTGAAAAAACCCTCCCCACCCATAGAATTTAGATCCCTGTGAGAAATTTTATTTTTTATTCTCAAAACTCAATAACTAGCGCTCTTGCAGAAGCAATTAAGGATGCCCCAGGATGAACTTTCTTGCAACTTTGGTCAAGAATTACATTGAAGTTTATTAAATTCAGCATTATAAAGGGAAGCCAAAATGAAAGATCTGGCATCAAGTTGGCATCAGTGTAAGGAAGGCTGTGAAAACACCAATGACCATTGGTTCTCCCTTCCACATGTGCAATGTTGTGCACAGAAATTGTTTTTCACATTTCATCAGTGACTGTTCTACATAAGGAAGTGCTTGATCAGTAATGTTGTCCACTGCCACTGCTGCCATGAATTTGGAAACGAAAACGGCGGTTAAGTCACGGTGGTACCAAAAGAGAACCTTTCAAGCAAAAAGCTCTGCCAGAAACAATAATAAAAAAAAGCATTTTAAGGAAATGGTGAATTCCTTGCAAAGAGTAATCATGGATACAAGTAAGCTTCAGGATACAATATGACACTAGTTGTATAGCAAAAAAGTGGAAGGAAAGATGGTACCTCATCACTGACTTCTATAACACATCCTCACAATGATAACTTAAGACCCTTATTTTGGACGCACAACAAAGTTAATAAATTTCTTTTCAAGCACAGCCTTTATAATGCACAGACTTTTTGCGTTGTACGCTGAAAACCCGGCACCAGCAAACGTACAGCAACGAGGCCCTTGAAGGTGTGCTGGCCACACGCGTATTTGTATGCGCTGTTCTACAACAACTGATGCTCTCTCGATCGTGAGGTTGTTGGTGATAAGCCATTTCTGATATGGTAATCTGATCTTTTATCGAGGTCAATGGTCGTTTCACGGTGCCAAATTTCATAGTTGCCTGGTTATGAACGCATGATTGTCGTCCGTTGCCTGTAGCAACAGAAGTGCTGCACTACTAAGCACATGGATGAGGGTCCAATTACCCGCATGGAGGAAAGAAAAAAGTCAGGAGAGAGCAGTGCGCAACGAGATAGAAAGAAAGAAGGTAGTAGCTCAGGCATGCACCACCTAAGCGTCGCTTGCCCCCATTTACCAGACAGAGTTACTTACCTACGCATGGCGTCGCCTCTAAAACCACCAGTGCGCTTGTCAGTGCATGCTTTCTTCCATGCGCCTTCTGAGCTATATGCCTTGACAGACATTAGAGGGTGCGCTAGCACAGTTCTCACCCTGCTTATGTATCAACTCAGCTTCGATAACTTCGTGACTTAGCTGAACCCTATGCCTCGCCATTAGTTTGCTCTGATTGAAACGAGGTGTGCACCCACAGTAACGACAATGAATGCCGATGTGCCCCTGCGCCGTGTTGAAAACATTATTGTGATGCTTGTGCAAGCAGTCAAATGCAAATCACTGATTACCTTTAATTTTGACTGTGCTAACTCTGCCATGTAGATGAATGTGTTTTGGAGCATAAATAGCATCATATATTGTGACATTAAGGCTCACTGCTCACATGAATGCATGTTCCTGCTTCTTTCTGGCGTATCACTGACTGATTAATTAATTTCTGTTCGCTGTTAGAGCTCCATCAACCTAATTTACGAAATCACCCGCCACAAACTTGTAGTAGTGCCTAGTTCACGATAACGATACCAGTGGTGGCTTCTTTGGGTTCTCTGCGCAGTGTAGCGCGATGTCCGTTCATTCTAGCACCTGTCCGGTAATTCGAACAATTTTATAGTCTCCTTCGATTTCAAATTAATGAGCTTTTACTGTATTGGTCACACGGGCGGATGCCTAAATGACTGCTTGCGCGAGTATCCCAATAATGCCTTCAACACGGTGCAGGGGCACATTGGCATTCATTGTCGTTACTGTGGGTGCACACCTCGGTTCAAACAGAGCATACTACTGCTGAGGCACAGGATTCATCTAACTCACGAAGTTATCAAAGCTGAGTTGATACATAAGCTGCGTGAGAACTGAGTTAGCACACCCTCTGTTGCACTTTTAAATCAAGAATTTGATTACCAGGCTGGGCTTTAGGGCATAGGTACTGGTATGCTCGAAGCATTTCAGATGATGTGGCAATGATGTGAGCACCTTTTCTTTCCTTTCATTGTCTTGCACCTATCCCCCTGCCTTGCATATATGCACTTTTTATCGAAATAAAACTAGTTGGTAGTCAGAGCTCTTGGCCTCTATGCGCGATTAACATTTCGAAATTGCTGTGTTTTGTATTTGTCGCTCACTGTATGCCCCTTTGTTCTTTCACACTTATCTGGAGTGACATGCTTGGAATGGTAGCTAGAGATACAGTATCTCTGATAAATACCCTGTGGTATTTATCAGAGATACTGTACCTCTAGCTACAGCTTTTGACACGTGCAGAAAGCTTTGAAGACCTTCAAAGAACTGTGTACACACGATCAGCGCAATGCTACGGAGCACGCTAATGCCTATCACTTATCACCAAGAGTTATACCCCGTTTGCTCAACAACACTACCCAGGGTAAGCAAACCCCGGTACTCAAGGAAATAAAAAAAAAAGAAAAAAGAAAACGATGTCTTCTTTGCCTTTTCCATTAACAGTTCAAGTTTGGCCACTGGGCCATTACGCACTTCCGCAAGTAGAGATTGGATAAAGCGCCTGCATTAGAGAAAAGCATAGCCTTTGAAGTTTGTAACTGCGACGACTGCCTGCTTGCGACCACGCGAGTCGCACGTGACACATGCATTGAGATGCGTGTCGCACATCTCCGGCATCTCATCAGCCATCCGCCTTCGACAAGGAGTCGCATATCGTCACCGTCTTCTTGACATACAGAACCGATTACGCCGCTGTGCGTGCTCGTGTCATGCGCTGCTGCAACCTCACTAACTCAAACGAGCTTCGCGCCTTTCGATTGTAACATTGCGCTGAATATACCGCATATGTTTATTATTTTTTTTTCGTCAACCTCTGCCGGGGCGCTCCGCACGAGGCGCGTCCACTGAAACGACCGGCGCGACAGAACGCCGTGGTACGGAGAGACCTCACCTATTCGGACAGCTGCCTTCGCGGGGGATCGCCGCGATATCGCGTCAGCTGGTCTCCCGGGGCTCGCGGCGCAAATTTAGCCCGCGGCTGAAGGCGGACGAGCGCACGGTCGATTGTTTACAGCGAAGCAGCCACGCGCGCCGTACTGCTTCGAGGCGGCAAGCAAACCGCGCGCCGCGGCTACAGTGCGTGCGCACTGCCGGCACGGCTGAAAAAGCGAGGCCACAGCCCTTTCACCTTGTTGCCGCTGCGCAGCGCCGTGATGATGCACTCCTGACAGAAACGGTGCAGGCACTCCTTGGTGGTCATGGTGTTTTTGAGCATGTCCAGGCAGATGGGACACATGAGCTCGCTGTGGAGGCTGCGCGGCGACACAGCGATCTCGGTGCTGTCCGTGATGACGTCCTGAGGCGTCCGGTTCATCTCGTACAGGCTCAGTTCCCACGTTCGGTTCGTCGCCTGGGTGTCCGACGACGACATCTTGGCTGCTGGGGCGCTGTAGGAATCGCAACCACTCTGTGCCGCTACTACACCTCCGTGCAGCTAGCTAACCGCGGGCTGTGAACACCAAACACAAGGGCCCAAGCCGCAGCCTCCGACCGTCGCTGCTGTTGCTGTTCGCTGAAGCCAGTGAAGCACGCTCGCCACACGAGGGCGCCACAAGCGACGTTGCAAATGACGGCGATGATGATAGCGCAAGTGAAGCACATGGTTGCTTGGAGTTTCGTTATTTTTAGCATCGCTCTTGAGGAAGCGTTGTTCTTAGTAATTTGCTTCTCAGGTGCGAGTCAGCGAGTATCAAAAGCAGTTTCTTTAGCCGTTGTTACTGGGCATACGCGAGGACAAGTAGCAGTGATAAGAACTTCAGATCCTTAATCCCAAGGGTGTGCAATGCAAACCGCTTTCGCAATAAAATTTCGAAATCGTGTTCGAAATATCTGAAATTGCGGACACGAATGAAACTGTGATTCGAAAACTGAACAGTGCAGTGTTGTTGAATATTTGCTTCTTATGGAATGTCAAGAAAGAACAATACTTCAATACTTGAATCCCGAAAGGGACTGAATTATTGATGTGATGATCGTCCCAAATATGCGCATGATCGATGCATGCAGTTGCTTGAAAGTTTCCATTCACAACAGCTACTTTTGATAACATGAGGAGACCTTTAAAAAACAAAACAAAAACATGTTCGAGCCTCATAGGTCGGCAAAAAAAATTGGCGCTCAGACTCAATAAATATATTTTGCTCTGATGGCTCCCTCGGATTCAGACTCACCAAATATTTCCTCAACTGGACTCACTCGGACTGAGACTCACTAAAATTTATTATATTACTCAGCTGGGCTAAATAGAATGCGTTGCTGGGAGAGTTGGTGCATTGTCTGAAAATAAAAGCAGAGCGCAAAAAGACCTTTACTTGGTCATCAAGCCAATGAGCCATGACAACGTTTTTTGTGCAGGCCGGTGGTCTTTGGCAGGTGGTCTTTGTTAGACAATAGGTGTCCATCTTTTTTTTTCTTTTTTCTCTTTCCGGGTGCTCATCCACTGCTTCGAAAATTCTTAAAATTAAGTGAATTTCGCCGATATTTTACCAATTAGTTTATTGGAGTCTGTAATTGTGCCTCGCCTCCCTATTCGCAGTATTCATGCGTGAAGTGTATGAATCAGTGCGTTTTCTGCGAGCCACGCCAGTGCTTGAAACTGTACTGGGGGAAAAAAAAGACCCTATACGAATGCCATGTCAGAGCTTAAAATAGCACCAGTCGTCAAAACATGTGAATCGCGCAACGAGTGGTTGGTTTAAAGGCCCTCCCCAATTACAAAGCGCACGGGCGTAATGAAATGAACCATCAGCAGCAGCATCAACCAAGTGTGCGGGTGCGCGTGTTTCCTTACGGACGCGTAGTGGGCCAAGCTTCACAACTGCACTTGCAATGCAAATGAGGCCGGCTTACGCTGCCGAGTTCACACACACACACACACACACACACACACACACACACACACACACACACACACACACACACACACACACACACACACACACACACACACACACACACACACACACACACACACACACATACATACACATGCACCCACACACATACGCACACATGCATACACATACACACGCACACACACATACACATATACACTCATACATACACACACACATATACATACACACGCACACACACAAACAGTGCACGGGGACACATCTTGGCGAAAGATGCACACTGAGAATGAACGACCCCAGGAACTGTTTCTAACGAGTGCCAAAAGGTCGCATGACCTAGTTCCCATCCAACAGGACACGAGATGTCTCCTATTTTACGAGGGCGTGTCGCTCGCATGAGGGCCAGAACGGACTATGGATAGTTTAGGAGGCGTGTACATTGAAGGGGGGACGCAACGGCCTCTGTAACTTAGTGTTATTCGCGTTTTCCTACAAGTACACGCATCTTTTTCACCTCATCCCAGGGGCGTAGCCAGAATTTTTCTTTCTTTTTTTTTTTGGGGGGGGGGGGGGGCACGTGCCCGGTGTGCCACCCCCTGGCTACGCCACTGCCTCATCCCTATGGACCACGGAGGCCGCTGCACTCGCTGCTATTCCTGCTTTTAAACCTGCTTTAGCGCTGAAAGAATGCATTAATATATCCTTTGTGTACCTTTAGAAAAAAGATCTTTAACTTATCATTTTATACGTCTACGTACCCCGACCTTCTGAAGTTGTCAAAAATCATCCCTGATTCACAAAGGCTGGTAATAAAAAAATCACGCCATATCCACGAAGTGATGATGAGTGGGCGAAGCTTGATCGTTTTCATCCATGGCAGAAAGAGAATGTGTGGTCTGGAACGCGCTTATACTTCATAGTCATCAGCGTCATCGTCATCGTTATCACGTGTAGTGGGTACATTCCACTATACTGGAACGCGCTTATACGTCATCGTTAGGGGCTTTTAGCTTGTACGTATACTTGTTTACGTTACCGTGTTACCGGTTACCGGATTGCGTTTACCGTTTTACCGGAACGCATGTTTTAGAAAAGTTTTAGCACACCATACGTAAACGTTTACGTACTTACGTAAACGTATACCTTTACGTTTGCGCAAACCACCAAATTGCGATGATAATTGCATTTAAACTATATTTAATTTAGATAAGATTGAATCACTACTGCGGAAAAATCATCGAAAAGGTTTTTTTAGCGTGTAAGGTATCCCAATGTACGCGAAGGAGTATAAAACGTATAAAATACCAGGTTACCGGACGATGGTGTCGACATCTTGTGACGATTTGTGCAACCAAAGTCATGTACAGGTTTGTTTTCGCCGTGTGTTTTTGAAGTAAGAAATGATTAAAAAGGCAACTCATTCGTAGTTATGCCACTGCAAGGCATTCACATCAGAAGTAGAATGCACGATGTTTCTGCAATACCAATTCTGTGCTTGCCTGGTTCATATTAGCCCCGCTAGATGGCGCCACCTATCCAGCATGTCGGGCATGTCAGGGGTTTTAGGCCTCTCACGTTTACTGCTTCGGCTTGCTAGGTCACTAGCTTCGGCAATCCTGCTGAAACAATTAAGGTGGTCGCTCGCACTTCGGCTTATTTTGACTCGACATCGGCGGCTGGAGTCTCCTCAAAGCGGATATCGCGAGTAGCCACGAACGAAGGTGGATTTGTGAGCTGGGGCCGAAAACGTAAAGCCTATCCGGCGAGTAGTTTACGTTCCGTAAAAGTCTACGTTCCGTAAAGAAACGCGCATGCGCAGATTCCTTCCGGTATCCGGTAACACGGTAACGTAAAGATGTATACGTACAAGCTAAAAGCCCCTGTTATCACGTGGAGCGGGTACATTCCACTATACGTGGCTACCTACCTACCTACCTACCTACCTACCTACTACTACTACTACTACTACTAATACTACTACTACTACTACTACTACTACAACTACAGAGGAGGGACAGATCCACACCCTTAGGAGCTTCGCCCCTAAAACACCCCAGAAAACGTATCGTCCCATCGTCATTTTAAGCAGCATAAAAATTGTGTTTGAAAAATTAATAGTGACTGTCAATCACCTGTGGCGCATACCCACCTACCACGGCCCGGGGTATATGGGTATGTGCCACACGTGTCTGGAGGGAAGTGTTTGAGGAGGTACGCGACGGGATTTTCATATTATTCACGTCATGACCAGACATCATTTTAAAACAGCGCAGCAAGACGAGGACATAAGAAACGAAAGAAACAACGGGACGGGCGCTGTTCTCTTAAACTTCATGACCAGACAGTCGCATCCGACGAACCATTTTACCCTCCCATATAAACTTTGGTCTACCCCAAGTTAAAAGGGTGATCACGAGAGCCCCCCCGACGTAGGCGGCTAGACATAGGTAGATAGATAGATCAAAGTACCTGCAGTTCACTAAGAGATACTTCGCATTTAAAAGCAGTGGCGAGAATGGACAGCCTTGCTTAACAGAAGAATGAATTGACACAGGCTTTGACAGGTGACCATTATACAACCAAACGGGTTTAGCAATCACTGCAGCATAGTTTACACCTTTAAATATAGTGGAGCCAACGTTGGCATGGTGGTAGAGAAGAGAAAGCAGAAAAGAATGACGAACTTGATCAAACGCCTTCGCCCAATCGACTTGTAATATTGTGGGTTGTTCATGAGAATGGGAACAATGTTCCGATACTGTGCGAGTGATGTATATGTTGGTTTGCATTGAACGACCTTTCAGACCACCATTCGGTGGGCATCATTAAGTATACTGCAACTTGTAGTCTCTTTAATAGAAATTTTGCAAAATTTTTATCGTAAACGTTACACAATGTAATTGTTCTGCAGCCATCAACATGGCGAAGTTTTTCGCTGTCTGGGTATTTTCAGATAAGGACAGTGTGCCTTTTTCGTAAAGGATCGGGGATGGGCCCCGAGATTAAAACTCTACGCAAAAATGTCGAGCAGTACTGGGCACAGCAAGGATTTGAATGTTTTATAAAACTCTCCCGAAACTCCATCAGGTCGTGGCGTTTTTCACATCGATAAATGGTCGATGACGAGTTATATTTATTGTGAAACGATTGGCCCACTAATTGTCTCACACTTTTCGTCAGTTCAAGCAGTCGCAAACGACAGAAACTGCGTTACGAGATGTTCGTTTTGTTTTTCCGAAGAGGCGCTGAACACAACATGAAATTCTTATAACCATAGGCGTGCGCACGGGGGGAGGGGGGGGGGGGGGGCGCAAAGCCAGCCCCATACATTGACATAATAGGGAGGTGGGGGGCGATAGGGGGGGGGGGGGGCGCAAAGTTAGCCCCAATGCATTGACATAATAGGGAGGGGGGCGCTGCGACGAACCTTCGCTACCCCTCTGAAGGGGAACCCTGCTCACGCCTACGCTTATAACATTTTTTTACGCAGCAGTTTCAAGCTCTGGCGTAGAATTTGAAACTCACTATGGAGCCACGCCAGCGCTTGAAACTGCTTCTTAAAAAAAACACTAAGAATTTCATGTTGTGGCAGAAGTTTCCTCTATGCATGTAATATTGCGCGGCAGAATCGTAGAATCGCACCAGGTCAAAACATGTGTAAAAAAGGTGGCGGTCCCACTCCGGCGGCAACCACTCCGCATTTTAGGCATTGTTTGCTGACGCACTGTGCTCGCTGCGCTATATGTATAAATTATAATTGTGCAAATTTGGAAAGCTTACAATCTCCGCTTTCAAATGACACCGGCTATTATCGCCTGGTCCGAAGTGTTATCTAACAGAAATGAACATAGCGTGAGCAACAAAACACGTTTTTGCTGTACAAGCCTTCGTTCTACTGCGAGTACGGCGAAACCGTTCAACATAACAGAGTGAAATTTATTGTGCCTTTAGACAGGGTGTTATGCAAGGTTTCTATGAAGAGATATTGCGTATGAAGTGATCAGTTATTTACTTACGCTCCAATAAAAATGGGCAAAATAATGAAAGTTTGTCACTGAATATCTTTTTTTTCTTTTCAATGTAGAACTACAATATTTAGTGGTTCTCTAGACTAGAATATACTTAGTTTTTACACGAAGTTGTTTTGTGCTGTGACGAAAACCTGATGAATTATTAATACATCAATGCGGCAGTTTACGGCTCTACTTGGTCACGCATTACTGAGGAAGCGACAAAACTATTCAAGCTGAAACCTTGAACTCCGACAGAACCAAGCAGCAGGCCTCTCTCTAGGATTCTATGAAGAGAAATTTCTTTTATGTTGTTTAGGGATCCTACAGGGCAGCAGTGAATTCAGGTAATTTTTCTGCTTGGCAGTACCGTAGAAAGTGGCTTTTTTTCTCTTTTAGACGGTAATTCACAAAGAGTATTGCACATTAGTAGAGGCATATTGTGTCTTGTATGTACTTCTGCGCACTAACTCGACCACCCAGTGCTTGAAACAAAATATTTTCAACAAATCATACATCTCACAGGTGATTTTTAGGAGGTAGCGCCATCTGTGAAATAAAAATCAAGTTGTTTTATGTGAGTTCCAACGTTCGTCAAATGTGGCACCACTGAACATAAGAAAGCCGGTCAAACGGGTACGGATTGTTTCACCAGGCTTCATTGTGTGCCCCAGTAGCTAAGTCTAGTCGCCGCGCCTGACCATCATGAACTGTAAAAGGAGAAGGGCTTAGTTATGCACCCTTTCCACTCGCACCGCTCGCACTATGTCAGCTGATGGGGCGGTCACATCCAGCAGCAAACGGTTTCGGTACGCCGGAGTATTGCGCGTTCGCCGCGCGTCCGCAGAAACCGGCGTTCCCTGGCGCGTCTTTGTCGACGTGCATCTCTTCGCCGTTCAGCTGCTCGTTTTTTTGCGCGTTCCTTTGAGTGTTTTCGTGCCTGCGAGGTTTGCGATTGTGCCCGATATGCTATGCTGGGCCCAACATTCTACGCTTACATGCGGTGCAAATGCTATGTACTGGCGCTTCACCGGGGACACGATGGTGAACGGGCTCAAAGCTTATAATTGCCAGGAATTTCAGTGGAAGCCTGCAGTGCACTTTGCCGACAACTTCCACTGACCCGTACTGGGAAGTTGTACCCAATGAGGTGATTACATCCCAGCTGCAACGATGTTGCCAGAAGGGAGACTTTGTCAAAGACGCAAGTCGTTCTGGTCAACGTGGCAGTATATGCAGTGTACGGGACCCTGAAAAAGTTGAATTGCGCTAAATGTAGAGATGCGCTGACTATGGATAAGACGATCACTGTTTTAGTCGCTCATGAGCGCTACGTTGTCGGGAAGCAGTTCGACCGAGGACACCGTGACCGAGGAGGACTACTCTATTCAGCGATAACGCTGTTGCTCACAGCTACACTGTCCTACAGCTCGCTACGCAGCCAGAACTGCTACTAATGCCCGAATAACAGTGGCTCTTCCCAAAGCTGATAGTGCGATTGCTGGTCAACGAAGAATGATCTGAATTCGTCGCCCGTGAGAATGGCCGCATGAACAAAATAGTGATAAAACATATCCTGCGATACTGACAAACATTTTGCTGAAGAACTTTTGCGACAACCTAAATGGCAAACTTGTCGACAGCGTCTGTAAGTCAAAATAAAGGAAAGCCAGAACTCTCCAGAACAAATAGGTGTATTGCTGCGACAGCACAAGCACAAAAGGAAACTGGATTCTGTAAATAAATGTTTCGCTCTCACAGTAGTATTGCGTTCATATTTCTTTCCAAATACATGCATGCAAGTGCCTGCAAGAGGAAAAAAAAACGCTACGTATGGAACCTCTTTTGAAGAGCGCCCCATATTTTTACCATGTGCTATAGGAGATTCTAACTCCTGTATATAGGTGGTAGTCGTGTGTACATAGAGTAATCATCCACAAATGTAGCTCTAAACTCCAGAATACTATGCTTATCCTGTCCTGAAATCTGCCAGTTTTTCTATAAATAAGAGCGCGCGAAACACGCCAAAAAATGAAACAGACATGCGCTCGCTCGCGCGACGCTACTCAAACTAGTCCACTCAAACGTTTCAAAACATTTCATTGATGTTATGTGCAATCGTTATTTTATGGACGCGCATTATAGTGAACTAAAACATAACGCATGAAAGCACGCCGATCCCGCGTTCATCATCATCATCATCATCATCATCATCGAGAGAGAGTGTGTGTGTGTGTGTGCGTGTGTGCGTGTGTGTGTGTGTGTGTGTGTGTGTGTGTGTTTGTGTGTGTGTGTCACGGTGCGCATGCGTTTGGCTACGACAGCTCGAACGCGTCGTCTCTTTCTTCTCAATCTGCGCCGTGCTTTATCGAGGGCTGCATAAGTAGGCGTCTATTCTTACAACCAGTACCACCACTTCGATGTCATCTCACAGTCAGTCCGGTTGAGTGGTACCTGGCTCGGAAGCATTCCGACTCTCAGCGTTGTGTTTCATCTGTGTTTGACCTGTGTCCTGCGTGATATTGCGTGCATACATACATACATACATACATACATACATACATACATACATACATACATACATACATACATACATACATACATACATACATACATACATACATACATACATACATACATACATACATACATACATACATACATACATACATACATACACACACACATGCATACAAGCACACATGCACACATGCATGCATGCATGCATGCATCCATACATACATACATACATACATACATACATACATACATACATACATACATACATACATACATACATACATACATACATACATACATACATACATACATACATACATAAATCCAAGTTTTATTGGTGGTGAGCGCGCGTAAGGCTAAGGGAAAGAAATCTGCGCCGTAGCGCATACTTTTACAGCGCAGTTGTTGGTGGTGGTGGTTAGAAGAAGAAAGAGACGCCTAATTTCTGCAGCCCAATAGGGATCACGGCGCAGCGTCTGAGCGCAGTTCGCTATACATATGTGTGTATAGCGAAAGCTTGGGGAAAGGGGAAGGGACATTGCAATGCCCGGGGGCCGGTGATCGTTAGTTCCTGTGAATTTGCTGGGAATTGGCACTTTCCATAAAACCGCGAGAATGGCACGCGACGAACAATGCTGTTTGTTGCGGGACAACAATTCAGAATCGACTGATCACCTTTCTACACTCGGCTTAGACGAAAAAAAAAAAAATGGATGAGGGGCGTGTGGTTAGGGTAGGTGACCGTTGGGACAGAATCATGCACCTAAATTTCTACGCCCCAGGTTGCACGCTTTGCGTTCAGATTCCACTCGGCTGTTCAGACAAAGCGCTGTTTCGTGTTGTCGCGAATTGGTGACAAAAAGTTGGTGCCCGTGCCAAGGTTTTCTGAAGCCTTGCAAGCCGATCGATTGAAAAACAAGGTTTATTTATGTGTGTCGAATCAAGCTGGTGAGAGCAATAAAAATGTACCTCATTTTTTAATAAATGTAACATGGAACTTCAACACAATGCCTGTGCTTGGAAACGTATTTGTTCCCACTTGCGTGAGCCACCAGACATTATGATGCGCAAGAGTTATACAACCACGGACACGCACAGGAATTGAAAAAAAAAGAAAGAAAGACATCAGTGAGTTGGGCAGGATGGTCGTGAGCCAGTGTGTATTTCATTTACTACTGATTTCGCAATCCTGATTTCATAGCATGACTTCATGATCTGTATTGTTACCGCCTGCGCTTCGAACTTGCTTCGTGGAGAAAAAAAATCGCAGTTGTTTATACATCTATATTCTGGTGCCCGAACACTGCACATAATCAATACAAACGTTGCCACGACTTTGTTGGCATCGGCGAACCATCGACAGAGAGTGGCGGCACTTTCCAGAGGCGTTTTCCGCTTACCTGGAGAGCCTATGCTCCACGGCTGAGTTTTACTTGTAACGTTTGTTAGTGTGGGGAGAAGAGGACAACCATACTCCCACGCTAACTTACACCTACATGACCCTAATTATCCCACTAACCAACCAACTAACAGTAACGGCGGGGGGCCGCCTCTGTCATGACATTATCGCTCAAAACGGACATTTCAACTATTCCGCGGCACGCGCGGAGCTATCATCAGTCAGCGTTCCTGGAAGTAGTCGTTATCGCGTACAAGCTCATATCAAGGCTGCTTAGCTTCGGCGACTGCAGGATGTGGCACGCTTGCGCCACAGTACGGCCGAGTCCGCCGCGGTGGTATAGCGGTTAGGGTGCTCGGCTGCTGACCCGAAGGTCGCGGGTTCGATCCCGGCCGCGGCGGTCGCATTTCGATGGAGGCGAAATGGTAGAGGCCCGTGTACTGTGCGATGTCAGTGCACGTTAAAGAACACCAGATGGTCGAAATTTCCGGAGCCCTTCACTACGGCGTCTCTCATAATCATATCTTGGTTTTGGGACGTTAAACCCCAGATATTATTATTACAGTACGGCCGATGTCACCCTAACATATGTTGATATAGCCATGTAACAAAAACAACAACAACAAAAGGCAGCGCCCCATACATGGAATGCATGAGGTATAATTATAGTGCTTTAGCTGGGAAAGAGGCAAAGCCTTTCCAAAATACTTTTTTTTTTTGGTTGCACTGCAAGGCGCAGGAAAGGGGCACTATGTAATACTGTAGAGCAGAACCAATGGAAAGAAGCTTTATTGGGAGCTTCAGAATGGAGGAAAATAGATATCAGCTGAAGCGTCACGTGCTCAACGCGCGTACTATATTCACAGTCGAATCAAACTGGAGTCAGCGGTGATAACGATTCTAATTTCTATGCACGTGAACGTTGTGCGGGCTGTTCTACGCGACCCAACACCACCAGGGTTTGGGGCCAGTGACAAACTTTCTCAGGGAAGTCACTGCACAAACTATCTTCTTTCTTTTTTAGAGAGAGACAGAGGGGGGGAGAATAACAAAAAAAACCTTGCCGCAGCACACCTCAATGCCTAAAAGCGCGTTTACACTTGAGCGAAATTGCACCGTTTTCGGTCAGCCGACGGTCGCTGGGAGCGTCTTTCATAGTGTCGTTGTTGAATAGGTACTTAATTGGTATGTGCAAGACGCCGTCCGCGTTTTGTCGCTCTCCCAAACTTTCATCGGCCGTGGTCGGCCGATTCTCTAGTCATGCAGGAGACGCGAGCTGCGACGCCGACTGTACATACTTACGCGAAGAAATTGAGACAAGCTGCGACGCACAATTTTTCTAACTTTGTCTAAACATGGATGAGTGGCGTCGCCTGGTGTCTCAATTGGAACTACGGGCAAGATGGCGGCAGTGGGACCACCCATTACATTTAAGGATGTGTAATAGGTACTTCGCCAATTGGCAGAAGAAAATATTATGATTTAGTGGGCACTTAGCAACTGTACTTGCGAAGTGTCCACTTGCAGTAGGCATTCTAAGGATAGTCTGAAACGGCCATTGTTACGCGCACAAATATTCCTTTCCTTGTGGCATGGTTGAAGGCGATGCGCCCGATTATGCTATCACCTTCTACTCTTGAAGGCGAAGCTCCAAGGTTTTTTGTGGGTGACATGACCAATCGCCCATGGCGGGTCCGCGACTTTTACGACAACTACTGATGCGACCGTTACGTACGACCAATGGGCAAAGCAGTGTCGGTTTTCAGTTACCATTCGCGGGGCTTTCGGCCTTCCCAGATTCTGCATCTTCATGCGCGTCTTGAAAGCCATGCAGCAGCGTGTGTGTGCAGTTGCAGCGGCCGTGGCAGTTGGTTTGCCTGACTAGAGGGCAGACGCGACGTGCGTTAATGAGAGCGCTCGTCGTGTCTCCCGTTTAGCTCAACCAGCCCAGCCATGGCCAAACACGCGAACCTTGCTATAGCTGTAACAATTTTAAGTGTGGTCATTGGTGCGTCGTAAAAAGCGTATCATAACAGAAAGATCAATGTGAACATACGTGGTCGCTAGCTACGCAAACGGACGATATAGCTGTTACGCGATACGACATTTATGAAAGATGGGACTGCAGTCTGTGCGCGGCTTTAGGCTTTCTCCTTTGTTGGTTAGGCGTGGCGACTAGACTTTAGCTACTGAGGCAAACACTGAAGTCTGGAGAAATAACCCATCCATGTTCTGCCAGCTTAGTAATGCTGTATCGTCCGAACACAATGTCTCACGGGAAAATCCTAGTAATACTTTGTGGCACCACATTTGACGAACTTTTTGAACTGAAGTGAGAAAAGTTGATATTTCTTTTCACAGATGGCGCCACCCTCAAAATATTTGAGATTTTTTATTTCTCGAAAATCTTTTGTTTCAAGCCCTGCTTCGTAATGTTAGTGAGTAATGGTAATTACAAGACACTATAGGAGGTATTCACTGAGCTCTTCCCGCCAGGCGGCGTCAGCGTGTGCGCCGCCCGCCATAGCCGTCGGTCTTTCAGCGATCCGGCATATGACAGCCAGATGTTTAGCGGCGCTGCACCTCCCTAAGCCGTTTTCTTAGAAAAATATCAACATAACACGTGCTGCTGAGAACTTTGGTTGTAGTCGACGACGTTGTTCGCGCGCGAGACCACGAGTATGGCGACTGCCTCGCCAGCGCCCCTTGCGGATGACGTCATGTGAATACCTCCTATACAGCTCTGCTAATCTGCAATACTTGTTGTGAATTAGCGCGTAAAAAAGAAAAAATAAGAAGCCAGTTTCTACGAACCTGGCAAGCAGCAAAATTAACTAAATTCATTGTTGTCCTGTATATTTTGTAATTATAACATAAAGCATTTTTCTCTTCATAGAATTCGAGAGAAGGGCCTGCTGCTTGACTATGCAAGACTTCAGCGTTTCATCTTGAATGGTTTTGTCGCTTCGTCGGTAATGCATGACCAAGTAGAGCCATAAATTGCCGAATTGAAGTAATAATAATTCATTAACTGCTAGTCAGAAAACGAAACAACTATGCGTAGATACCGAACAGCTAAACATTGTTTTTCTGCATTGAAAAGAGAAAAGATATTCACTTATAAACGTCCATTATTTTTTTTCCATTTTTATTGGAGCATACGTCAATTGATAATTAATTCATAGGCTATATCTCTTGATAGAAACCTTGAATAGCACGTTATCTAAAGACAGTAAATATAATTCTGCTACGTTGAAAAGTTTTTCCGTACTGGCAGTACAACGCAGGCTTGTAAAGCAAAAACGTCGCTTCTTGCTCACATTATTAAATGCGAAGCATTTCTTTGCGTACTGTAAGCACTTTTGCGTTTATATCTACGTATCTATCTATCTATCTATCTATCTAGCCGCCTACGTCTGGGTGCTCTCGTGATCGCCTCCTTAACTTGGGGTAGACCAAAAGTTTTATGGGAGGGTAAGAGGTATTGACGAATATGTGTGGCTGGTCATGACATGAATCACGGGAAAATCCTATCGGCTACGTCGTCAAACCGTTTCCTGCACACACGTGTTGCACATACCCGTATACCACGGACCGCGGTATGCGGGTATGCGCCACAGGTGTTTGACAATTTATATCTACCCAGGAACGGCGAGGACAGACATTAGTTATTTAAATGCAAGAGCGCTAAGAAAAACTGATGTGGGCAGCGTTGACCCAACGAATGCAAATAATAAATATCAGGGTCCCTGCAGGAATCGAACCCTAGCAATCTGCGTGGCAATCAACTATTCTACCAGAAAGCCACACCAGGTCTCGGAACTACTTTGGAATAAGACACTACCTTATGCAGGTGTAATGTTGGTGGAACATCAATTGTTGTTGTATGGCTGGCTATCTAATTTTATCAAAGTTACATGTGTACTCCTATGAGGCAGGCGTCATGCCGGGTAAACGTCAATTGTATACTCAAGCGCCATCCACTGTAGTTGGTCCACGAAGCACTATCCAGGGCTGCCATCCTCGAAGCATAAGTGCTACATATCAGCATACCGCTTCTGGTGTTGGTAATACTCATGTTTCTGTTGGCATCGTTACGCAACTGTAAACTATACTGGTTATATGAAAGATATGCGACTGTTCAACATGTCTATGCGCACAACATCTGTACATATCTTTAACGTCATTTCGTAACGTTTCGCTTAATAAAAAAATTACAAAGTAGTCACCTTGCCTGCGTATGCTTCGCATAACATCGATTCCCATGGTACTTGGGATCTGCCAAATTATTTTCGTTGGTGTCAGGTAACGCTTCAAACTAGCCAATAATACCGAGTATCATTGGAAGCGGAGAATATAAGCTTTCCCATGCAATACAATTAACATCCATACAATGAGCGCAGCAACCACAGTGCATCAGCAAACAATGCCTAAAAGGCGGAGTGGTTGCGCCGGAGTGGGACCGCCACCTTACTAAAATGTCCAGGCGCTTGTGGGTTGGCCTAAGTAACCTTGTAAATATATAAACGTTCGATTTTCAGTATATCCTGTATAATCTGGCTCAGTTTGAAGAATCAAAGCAATACCATCCTCATACACTTCATTTAAGCGGCCGGGGATTATGCTATATTGCTAGTCGCGGACCGTGTACGTGGGCGCCCAATAAGGATGAGTACGACGAGCTGGTTGGTTGGTTGACCCTAGTGAATCTGGCGCAACCCACCATGGGGGGATCGGCCATGAAACGGGCGGTGCCTTGTTATATAAATGAATTTGCTTGCTTGCTTGTTCCAGTATACTTGGCTCTTACCCACTTCGGGGGATTGGCCATGAAGCCGGCGGTTAATATAAGGGGAAATATTTAATTTTGAAAAGGGATGTGAAAGAAATCGATCGCCACTGGAATAACAAAAATTTTAAGAATGACCAGACTATATCGAATAACACAATAATATGGAAATCAATGAACTAATGAAAGGAATCTTGAAGTACGAAAAATTGATGGGGAATAATGCTAACAGGGAATTCTTTTTGTGTCAACAAGAAATTCGCATATGGCTAAGCAGACGTTTCTGTTGCTGAATCCCAGAGAAGACGCCCCAAGGGAAAGAAGATTTTGAGGATTCAGAGTAATTTTTAAGTATGAATTTGTTTATAAGCTGGCTCCGAGCTCGAGCGGAGACAGCTCATCGTCTTCTTCTTTGGGCGTCTTCGCACATGGTCCGAAAATATATGCGTGTGGCGTTATTACGCATGGCTGTGCTATTCTAGAGCTGCCTGGCACATAGCCGCTTTCTCTGGTGCGTAACCGTCGCGCTTTTGCGAACACTGTGCGTCAATATGAAGCCCAGCTTAAATAGCGCTGCTGTTAAAAATGTTCTCCTTGTACTGACGGTCGGTTTCACGGCCAATCCCCCCGTAGCGGGTAGGAGCCAACAATAAAGGCACGAGCAAGAAAACCACGCGCAGCCAGTAAAGAACGCGCCCGTCACGGTCGTCGGCAGCCATCGTACCTTCACGATAAGCCATGATTGTCCCGGTCTTCCTTCTTCTATTGGCGGGTGAGCACACGTGTACATTCTCCACTTACTATCGCCTTCCGACCGTCGGGCAACGGCTTGATCGACTCCTCCCGCTCTGTACTGGCTGAGAAAAAAAAAAAAAATGTAGGCTGCACCCACAGCCGTCGCTGTCCTTCCCTCCGAGAATTTGCATTAAATGGCCCCTAAACATCCCATAGGTCGAAATTTAGTTGTGGCGGTGCAGCTGTGCGCGAGTCTACAGCGAACGCTGGCGGAGTTGCACGCGTTTCCTCGTTTCGCTCCTTCCTGCGCTAAGCTGCTTCAACTCGTCTGTCCACCTCTGCGCCTGCCCTTCCTCAGCGTGCGAGGTGCACGGAAACGCAAGAAGCGCGCGTTACTGCTAGCAGGGCTCTTGTTCGCACACTGACAGCGTCTGTTGCTAGCGACGTCACCTAGTCGTCATGACGGCCGTTGTCAATAGAGGAAAGGCACAGAGAGCAGCACGCGAGCGTCTGTTGGTGGTTTAGGGGGCCCATTAGTGCTCCATCTCATAGCTCTTACTCACTTCCGTGACGTCAATCCGTTCTCGGGTGTTTCGGGCATTTGACCTTTTCATACAGGCACACGTTTGTCCCGCCAGCATCCGCCAGTTCTAGGTCGGAAACTCGACGGTCCTGGTAAATTTCGTCGGGAATTGTGACATCCTTGTTCCGCAAGCATAATGTCTCATTAACTAACGATCAACCTTTACTCTTAATATGCATACCACTGTACATCAGGTGAAACAAAGTATTCGTTACTAGAGAAGAAATCAGCTTGACCAAGAGTCTTGGCCTTGATCAACTACAGGCGCGCCGCGGTTCTGTAGGAGGAGTACGCCGTTACGGCTCACAGTCGCGGTGCTCATCTGCAGTCCGTCCGTGCTCTGAATGCCAGCATACGCTACCCCGTAGAGTCTCCGCACTTGCACTAGCTTCTCTTTAGGTTTTGTCAGCACACATAATTTGGGATGATACCAACCGCAGCATGAAGAACCACCCCTAAAAAGCCTTTAGGCGTGCTTAATATCCTTTAAGCTAACGCCACCAAATGCAAAGTATGAAGCGCACATTTCTTAAAGATAGCGATAAAAAATCGAAATCTACAACAGAAGGCACTTTGATAGATCACAGGCCGTCATAAAAAGAGAAGGTAGGGAAGAGGTTCGGCTTGCGAAGGCTACGCGGGCCGAGCGGCAAGGGTTTCGAGCTCGCCTCCTCGCATCATGGTTTCGC
>JALIZH010026469.1:0-19960 GCA_030522465.1 Rhipicephalus appendiculatus
AGCTCACCTTTCAACAAATCTGTTCCCGGATGCGTAAAACATCTATGTCAATCAATAAAGAGTATTTTTTCGTGTTATTATCAAGCTACTAGGTTTTGATTAGTTAGAGAAGATGCATAACTTCGAAATGTTACCGTGCATAAGGCAAACTTATTCCGGGATTTCACCTATAGTGAGTAAAACAAACTGGCTTCAATTTGTTTTTTTTTTATGGCAACTAATAAGAAAACTTCAGTCAAGCCATTTCTAATAAAATTCGTCAAGTACACAAGAATATTACTTCTGTAGACAAAACAAAAACGAGTGATCCGATGCCCCGTAGAAATCATTATGTGTAGCAGTCTGAAGCAGCCGGCTACAGCACCATGTTAAATGCGAACCCTTTCATTCAGTCACGTGCGCCACATACCCCTATACCACGGCCTAAGGAATGCGGGTATGAACTACATGTGACTGAAAGTCGTATCAAACTGGGAACGGCGAGGACAGACTTTAAAAAAAATTTACGCGATTATGTTATGGAGCTTGTATCGCAGGCCTCGGCAGGGTTGTCGGTCAGGGAAAAATCGGAAGAACGAAAATAAAGAAACTTGCGGTGAGAGCCGGAATCGAACCAAGGCATTCTGCGTGGTAGTCAAGTATTCTACCACAGAGCTACGCCAGTGATTCAAACTGCTTATGAAAGAGACCCTATAATGGCCTCATATCGCGGTAACGTTAACTGTGGTTGCAGTGTTCGCTATCGGCTTTTGTAACAATGTAAGGAACATTACCTATTTACTCCTATGACCTAACATATTGTTCAACCCGGAGGAATACGACGCAAACCGTCTCTCATTATATGGACATCATCAAACAGTAACGTGCCCTTCATTTCGATAAAATTGACATCTGTGCTCTAACGTAAGTACTGACGTTACGTGGTACCATCGGATACATTTGAGCATCGCTGAAGTCGACGCTCCTGGTAAGCCCATGATCGATACCGCAGCCAGAGGGTCGGAGTGGGGGGAGAGTCCTATGAGCCTCTTCCACCTCCAAATTGTTGTTTCCTCAAATAGGCACATTGCTCAAATAGTTAAGGCCTTCAGCAAGTGGTTCCTCTCCCTCCGAAAAAAATTCCTCGCTTCGGGCCTGCCCTTCACAAACACATAACTACTCAAAATGCACAAAGAAGTCGGTCCAACCCGCAACGGTTGACTCAAAGCAATAAAAATGTTATATAGGCCCCTATTGCCTACTGCCTCGCATGACATCGACTCCCAGAATTAGTGGGATCTCTCGAATTTTTTTTATGTGTGTTGTGCCAAAAGTTGCGAAACGAACTGCTGTTTTTCGTAACCTGAACACGCGTGTGCGTGACGTGACTGTACCTGACACGCCAACTACGCCGTGACGCCTAAGAAGTTAGCGTTTAGGCTACCTAGGCACTTGCATGTTAGCGCACACGCCAGTTACATAAGAGAAGCGAATGGTCAGGTGTGCTGACAGTCCCTGTCCTAATCACCTTTCGGCTGCGTACTCCAGCGGGCTTGAGCTATTCCCAGACTATGAGTGAGCTCGCTATATCAAAACAAAACTTTTTTTATCCTTACACTTCAACTACGAGTGACCAACATATCTGCCAGTGGTGGTGCAAACATCGCAAATGAATGGTGTATGCACGAGGTCATACTGGCGGCAAACAGTCAGTGATTTAAAAACGCCTTAAGTGTTTGAAAGCGCTGGCTCAACAAAAAACTTCTCTTGGAAACCATCAGCGCTGTGGAAAGCATGACCAGCGCTTGAAAGGCTTCAGGCGACATCAAAGTTATGATTCGTCATTTATGAATTGTTGCTTACCAGACCTTCCTGGTTGTTCAAAGGAAAGCAAGAAAATTGCAGTGTGGCAAACTGTCTACATTCGCGGAGATCGTAGCAGTCACGTTGTGGACTGTGCCGTCGCTGGGCGCTGGCCCTTTCATATGTCCGTTCTCGAGGCTCTCACGTGCGTTCATCTTTAATATATATGGCGCTAACCAGTACCACTCACAATGGTGCGACGGATAACTGCAAAGATCAAACGTTGCGTGCGCGTGGAAATAATTGTAGAAAAGCCGCGCTATATGTTGCAATGATATTACTGTACAAAGAGGGTGGAAAAGAGCGCGAACAGCACGCCGCACTGTTTTCGTCGCGCTCTGACCTCGGCGGCAATAAAAAGATGCTAGAGTGGTCCCTGATTGTATCACGCATCACTCTAGGGGTCTTTTATTACCTTTCAGGTCACTTCAAAAAATGCGAAACAGAAGAGCGTGTTCACACCGCACTGTTCGCATTTCTTTCCTTCGTGACAGTACACGTAATTTACGAACCGGAATAAAAACAACAAGGTTACGTAGGCGCAAATCTAACGCTATGAGTTGTGTACGCCACTATATAAGTCGTCACTTATGTGCTTCTTTTCCTTTCGTCATCACGGGCAACCGACGCCGACTGCGACATACATTCCAGCTGTGTCGCCATTTCCCAATCTCATTAACAGATTTACGCTGTCTTCGTGTTTCGTTCCACGGAAGCTGCAGCATTGCGAGCACTCGTGCGACAGCCACGACGAGAAAACAACGTGGAGGCGAATTGATAACCCGGTGTCCGCGACGCACATTTACACACTCCCTGGGCCTGTCTTTTGATGTCTGACCGCGGCTTAAGCGATATAATTTGTGCGGATGTAATTCTCGCACCGTAATGGACACTCGCTACCATCCCTATTTCCTCCGCTGTCTTCACTTCCTACATGCGCGATTTGTTTTCGTTTGTGCTTTGCGCACACTTACTTCCGCCTTCTCACGGCTTGTTTCCTTCCGGACTCGCTCATCCACGGTGAGCGTGCATAACCCTCCCTTCCTCCACTTTTCCCAGCGCTCATCACCATAACTTGATCACACTCCAAGGTTCCATTTATTCCAGTTTGCATGCTTGCATTCGCACTCGCTTCCTTCTATTTCTAATGTTAGTTATGCTTACTTCGCTTGCTTATTTGAATAGTAATTAGTTATTGTTGCTTTAATTTAGTAATGGTTGTGTCTTGTTTGACGGTCGTTATCTCGATGGCTTACTTCTTCTTTTCTTAATCAACGGCCGTCAGATTAACCTTAGCTTTAATTTCTTTTGCATTGATTGTTGTCTTGCGAGTTCTTTGCAACAACGTGTTCATTCACGCCATGATTAAGTCATTTTGTCATTGCTGTAGCACACAAGCGTTTCTAGGGCGGAAAACTAAGATAGTTACAAAGTGAGGATTCCATGATTGCCATTCTTTTTTTATGTCGTGCCATAGCAGCACTCGTGGTTAACTAAGCACATTTGTGTTCCTCACTGCTATTTCTCTCAATCAAAATGGGTAAACTAATGGCTGCAATATTTGCAGTTGCTTTCCACCTTCTTAAGTGAGCACATCATGGCAATGTTTATTTTTTTTTCAAGCATGCTTACACAAATGTTTGATTGAGCCAGTAGACACACAATTTAAGAAAGAGACAGCATCAACAATATTAACTTTTTGAAACATATAGTGCTCTTTCAATTCTGCTTCGGAATATATTTTTGTTTCAAGCAGACTTGCTCATGCGTTGTTAATTTGTGCGCATTTGTTCTTTAACGTCAAGCTTGGTTATAAGTGCCAGTCATGCACTTTACTCTCCGCATAGCTTACGCGAAAACAGCCACCATATTTTTGCGCTCATTTGGTCTATTTTATGGCAACCTGCTTCCTGCCATTTTTACCCTATTCCACAAACATTATTTATCAAAGTCCTAATGCAGTGTCAGGGACAGATATAGCGGCCTTCGACGCCATCATAAGGCAGCTTTTTGCTACTCCATTAACCCAGAGTGAACACGAACACGCCTTGTACAACGTTGAATAATTTCTTTAAGCATCAGTTTATGTCCTTGGCTTTACGATTTTCTGGAACTGCCGTTCTAAAATTCCCACCTGTCCTATCTGTTCTCGCCTTTGTTTTCTCCAAAAGTTTCAAACTAAGCTTCATCAAGCATGGATGTTCAACATATGGTTTCCTTACATTCATCTCCGAGGCACCGAAAACATTATTATTTCACGTCAGCCGCGACGCGAGCCGTTGAAACACTTTTCTTTGTTCAACCCACGCTAATGAACTGGAACGCGCAGGATTCATCACGCCGCTATCTAAGTCATTAATTTTAGAGAACCAAGAAGCTTATGATGAGCTGTGCCTCCAATGCTTCATCCTGGTGTGAAAACAAATTGGATGCCATGACGCTTCTTTGTGCATTTCTGATGGTGAAATTCATTCTGTGAAGCGCATATATAAACACGAGTGCTTATCGCCGAGTACAAGTATATACGCTTACCATCCTTCGCGGTGGGCAGTTTCGTCCTGTTGCTTGCAATTAATCAACAAAGAGATGAGGCTACGAACTCACGCACCGTACCACAAAATTGCGTTTCTCAGGGCTGCTATCACAAATTGTTGCTGGGATACAGGGGAGCTGACAGAATATAAAAAAGTATGTGCGAATAGCTCAGGAGGTGATGACATCTTCAGTAGCAGCATACCTCTCACAATTAATACGTGTTTCACAGCGACCACTACGCACAATCTAGGAGCGCGTACTGTAACCATTAGCCTAAAAAAAATCAGGCGCCATTAAGAGCAATTGTCTCACTACACCCCGTTCACAATATCTGTCCACTCGGACCCCTGCCAAATTCCTTCGGAAACAAGTGGTGGTATTCTGTAAGCGTCCGCTAAGTAGGCTGTCCGTTTCGGCACGATGTGATTGGCCCAGCGGACCTGCCCCCTAAACGTCACACCTCACACGAGGTTCTAACCAATCGGCTCCGGCTGCCATGGGGAGTTCATTTAGTCAAGTCCTGTCCGCCGCGGTGGTATAGCGGTTAGGGTGCTCGGCTGCTGACCTGAAGGTCGCGGGTTCGATCCCGGCCGCGGCGGTCGCATTTCGATGGAGGCGAAATGGTAGAGGCCCGTGTACTGTGCGATGTCAGTGCACGTTAAAGAACACCAGATGGTCGAAATTTCCGGAGCCCTCCACTACGGCGTCTCTCATAATCATCTAGTGGTTTTGGGACGTTAAATTCCAGATATTATTATTATTAGTCAAGTCCTACAGAATACCACCTTGAATTCTCAGGCCGTTTTTGTTTGTTTAGCTCATCTAAAAAAGCTCCTTGTCGCTGAAGCTTATGTCTCCTCTTTTTACATAGCGCTAAACTGCGAAATTTCTGTTAAAAATTAACAGCCCTAAATAGCAATATTCTAAATCGATGCTTATAGAGAAATATGCGGTATTGGCTACAAATGAGCTGCAATTTTAATACTTTTGATATGCGAACCCTTCCGCCGGGACCATTCAACCGTTCATTGCGATAACTATGCGTTATTGCAAATAAAATCTATATGGTTCCAATATCGCATTTTTACCACATTGATGATCAGTCTTGTATAACCTAATCTTGTGTATATCATGCCAATTATTTCGATTTGGTTCGTAGATTTTGGCACACTGTATAGTGCGCACTTATGCATGTGGGTGTTTTTTAAGGCCTTATATAAATAGCATGCATGAGTGTGCGCATGTAGGCCAGGCTGCCACCGCCTGCTGCAACATCGTGATCAATGCCACCCCCCACATTTTCGCTTCACAAGGGACACGAATTCCTCATAATTAACGCTCATAAAACAGTACGCTTCATATTCTTCTTCTTATTTTCTTCGTTTCCCTTAAAGTTCCCTTCCTTAACAGGCTTATGATTAGGTGTTCGATTTCTGTGGGTTAGCCGGTTTGCAATTTGTTTCAAGTAAGCATTCATTATGTAGTGGTGTGGGTATCTTATCTTGCTGAACAGGGTAACATGTATTAGGCCTACTTAGCAATGTCAATAAGTATGCGAGTCCCTGCCCCTCATTTCCTAATTTGGCCTACCGAGATCGACTATTTTATTCCGAAGGTTGGGATCAGATGAATGCAACGTATCCATGTTTGCAATGTATGAGATCTAATATACCAAACTTTTGGAATAACAAAAATTATCGCCTTTATTTATGCGTGCATGTTGCACAAATAAACGCGTTGTCACACGAAATATATTGTGGCATAAATATTCAAAATATATTCGCAATTAAAGAACACAACCATGTGCCAACATTCTGCCGTGGATAATGATTCAGAGCACCCTGTCGTTAAAAGCGACGCGAAAAACAGAAATTGCTTTTCGCTAACATGTATTTAAGGTAACGAATTGCACGTAGCATAAAGAATTCTTGACAACATCATTACCATTCACACTATTTAAGCCAATAACAGGGACAACCCAAAACACGTAGAATATGTCTCATGACTGTCGCATTCTTGTTTTATATTTGGCTTTATACCGGAGGGACATTCCTCACCTACATAGCTGTCGTAGCAGATCCCGAACGATCAGCTCCTTATGTCTTGCTTAAGCTGGAGAGAGATTGCTGAACACGAGAAGAGGAAAAAGGATGACAGAGCGGCAGCAAATAAGGAGGCTTATTTCCTCAGACGAGCAAACAATGAGTCTCTACGTAAGAGGAGCTTACCAAACGAAGAAAACATCATGTATGAAGATAAACTGAAAAGAACGACCGAAGGAAGTTACAGATGATGAAAAACACAAAAATTTCGAGAATGAAGGAAAGGCAGTGTTTGAAGGCCGCGCAGAAGGTCAATAGTAAAAGATTATGACATATACAAACATGGGTGGCTTTATTGATCAATGTCCTTCCCAATAAGACGTTAAGTTCTCTTCCTTCGTGTCGAGTGTCCGTGTAGGCCTCATAATCTAGATAGCTGAGGGAGCTGATCGCCATTTATTTGTCCATGTGCATCCCATGGAGTGGCATATTGCGAGTGCAGGATACGTAATGGCTGTGGGTTCACAACCTAAGCCCATTGGCCCCTGTAAACGCTCAAGGATTAGAGGATCGCCACTTGTTCTTGCGTAGTGATTTTTAGTGTGTAAAGGAATCACTTTTAACTCAGCTATGAGGGAAGAAAAATGCATTGAGGCTAGCCAGATGTTGTTGTCCAATTTTTTTTATCTTGCTTTGAGAAATATGAGAAGTGGACGACAACCATAAAGAGTGCGTGTTCGCAGCAAGAGCAAAACTCCCACAAAATGTTGCGGAAGTGCACAGTCCCTGAAGAGCAAGGAGGAGGAGTTTATAAGCCCCATACGTACTAGTCTAGGTAAGTGGATGGGACTAGGGAAAAAAAGCTGCATTTGGAAAACTTGACTAGCACTTCAGTCGCGGTTGCCGACGTCCTCATTATAAGCAAAAAGAAATACATTTGTGTTTGAAAACAAGGAATGATAGACGTTTTATTCAACTTCATGAGCTAAAGAACAACATATTGCCGCGTCAATAGTTGTGTCTAGCTGTGCGCTAGAAGTGTGTAGAACTGTTAGGAAGCAGTTCTACACACTTTTATTAGAATATTTCATGTTATTCATTGGGCTCGGCAAGCAAGAACTTAATGTCTCAAAAACGTAATATTTTTTCGGTCTTGGGACGTACCTGCGTTGTTAGTGATGCCTTAGGCGTGAAGAATTTCGTTGTTAATTAGCCACATTGGGCCTTATATCACAAGGGGTTGGAATGGCGCATGTGATGGCGCATGAATTCGCGCCGTCTTTGTTGAATTTTGGCTACGACATGGGTCCACTGCATAACGCTTAGTCCATGGAAATTAATAATCGTGTCGTGAGAAGCTTTTTTTTCATTCTACTTAGCTACATGAAAAAAGTATGAGCCAGTATAATGACTACAACACGTAAACGATGCCAATTTTTCATCTTTTAGCGTTTACAATTGTTGCCCAAAGCTTACTATAATAATACTGCAACATCGTCGCATGGTATTCACTGAATAGCCACATACGGAAAAAAGTGTTCCTACCTGATTTCCAGTCAAGCACCAAGAGTATTTCGGACTACCGTCTACCAGAGTCAATTGGAGTGCCACCGTATTCATCGAATGCCGGCAGAAGTGTGCCATCATGCCTCTGCACCACGCCTATTTTCCGCGAATCGGTTAATGAGGTCATATATTGAGAGACTCTTTGCATTAATGAGCTCCAGCAATAATCTTTACCTGTAGTCGCTTTCACGGTAGGGCGCGCATTTCATTTGCGCTCGCCCTATTCATCAAGCCTCATTGCTGGCGTCTGGCCGACCTGCTGTTCAGGCAAAGCGACTGTAGCTGCAAATATCCAGCAGATCGCAGTAGATGCTATCTTGTAGTAATGCTGCAATCGTGCACTTCGTTGAGGTAGTTTGTTCGGTTTACGTGCTGTGTTCAGCAGTGTCGGGAATCATTAAGCTCGTCTTATTTAGCTCAGATCAAGCGTAACCCATGGCTTGTGCGGGACGTCCATTCCATGAAATGTGGGACCCCTTTGCGCCATCATCCTGAATACTTCGGTTACCATGGGCGTTGCAGATTCGACTTGTCAAGCTACCAGTTAGTAGCCGTAAATTTTGTACAAGCATTTCCTGGGTTTTTCCCCCCTTGATTAAATTTGGAAACCTGTCTAGGAGGATGCGGTCAGAGGGGTGAGGCGAGCGTTTTCTCTGCCCTTTGCCTCTGCTCGTATATATCCACATACGTTCTAATTGCAGTGAGGTGCACCTGAACTCAGCACTGGCGTTTTTGAAGGTATCTGTAGGAAACCTTAATAAAAACGTTCGCTCTATCTCACCTAATCTTTGATAAATCTGTCCCGTTGTCACACTTTTCTCCCTCGCCACATAAACTACAAGCCAACATACTTTCGTCGCAGCTTTGTAGTGATGGTCCGATTGAACATATTTTCGCCTTATTCAAAAGCCTGAGTTATTTGTGTTTCCACTAATATGTTACCTTATGTAAAGGTACACTGCTTCCCATATCACGGCTACTGTTGTTTCGAGAAGCGCCCGACAACTGCTGCCTCTTTATGACATATTTTACAAAGAATCCAGAAATTTCTTAGTTCGGAACGGGCTATGGTTCATTGAATTGAGGCAGTACTTAATTACGTAATTCATAAGAAACCGAACGTTTCGCTGGGATTCTCGCTCCTCGACTGGCATCGTCCTTGTGAGCCGAGAAGCCAAGACAGACAAAGGTTCCTGCGTTTCCTTCGTTGAACAACATCGTTTGCCACAATGAACGGTCACGTTCCTTCCAGGGCATTGTCATCTTGGTCAGATGTATCACTTCGACATGCCATATAGAGGTAGAAAAACGGAGAGAAAAGAAAAAAAGAAAAAGAAGAAAACAAAAGGAAGAAAGAAAAAAAATAAGAATAAAGAGAAACAAGGAAGGCCGCCCAACTCTGAGCTTACTTCGGGCTTGGCACATTTACTGCGAACTGCCTGAATATTTTAGGCGCGAAGCAACTTAGGGTTTCGGCTTGTCGGAGTGTCATGTCGTCACGGTGTGTCATGCGGTCACGGTACATCATAAAAACGGGTATGCGCCTAAAAAAAATAGGTAAATCCTAGTACTCCCCATCGGTCCACTAAAAATGAAGAAGGCAGCAGTTAGCCTAACAAATATCCATCGAGGTTGATGAAGTGGAAACACCCTTCCCTACATGCCCGGTTTCAGGCTCGGTACCAGTAGTGCCCCAATAAAAAAAATTTCTCTCAAAACACTGCATGCTTCGTTCTTCCCGAGGTTTCACGTTAGTGGAGCTGAAACACCCTTCGCTACAAGTTTCGCTCCTCCCCAGTCTTTATCTTACATGTGGTGTCAACAGTATCCAGTATCGATCCAAAACTTCAACTACCAACAGAGCAATCGACACGCAACTAGGTTCACTCCTCACGTAGACATTTTTGGAGCTAACTCATCAGCAGGACAAGCGAGTGACGGTAACTAATTACAAGCACGATGAGTGATGGCCAGCATTCTCATTTTCTTTTTTCTTCGCTTCTCGATAATGAACTCGCCGATGAATTTCTTCTCTCTTGATACATTTTGCCCGCCGACTGACACAAGGCATTTGTTCTAGGGAGCTTTTCACAACAGCATATCGGGCGACCGGAACCCGTGCACAGCGTTATACCGGTGACTGCAGGCCACTTTTAGTGTGGATACCAGGAAATGAGTTTCGTGTGGCTCTCGCATACGCAATTTTCACCGACTATCGCCTCCCGTACTGCGAGCCAATAGCGTAAATGAGAAATCATAACAGGGTGCCATCGACCAAGCCCTTTTTTTTTTGTTTATTTGTTAATGGCGCCTCTTTCCTCTTTCTTCATTGCTATTTTTCTGTTGTCGATTTTACCGCCGCTTGTGTTTTCAGTAATACTACTGCTGACAGTGCAGTCGATACTGCAGCAGGATGCTTTCGTTGCGGCTCTGCTCACTTTCCTTCCGTGCGTAGCTTCCATAAGCGGTCCGCTCAAATTGCTTACACGACCAAACATCTCACTCTTGCTGCCGTTAGGCGAAGTGCGCGTACGTGAGTGGCCCACAGAGCAGAAAGCCATGGTACATGCGTGCTTCGAGCTGAATGCATATGCGTGCGAGCCCTGTGCGCTAGATTAGGATAGGGTTACCGACATATTCTGTGGATAAATACGTCGGTTGCAGTAATAGGCCTGGCCTGGCCTTTTACTACAACCGACAAAGAGGCAACGCTGCTGGTGAGGATAAGATAACATCCCATCTGTTGAAAGACGGCAGACACATTGTGTTGGAAAAACTGGCCACACTGTATACGAAGTGCCTCTTGGCGGTGAGGGTACCAAAAGCTTGGAAGAATGTGCACGAAGTGGCCCACTTTACATTCTTCCCATCTATATCACAATTGCTGCAATACACTTAAAACTGTGAAATTAACGTCGGCTATACTTTCCTTGGCTTCGTAATCTGTTGGTTTTCATTAAGGCTGTCTCATATGAGGTTAGCTTTTTTTTCTTGCCTCCGTAAAAACTTCTGTTCTTTCTCATCCACCATTTGAAGTTCACGATTCGGTTCGCGTATGTTTCCGCTTTTGCAACAATTCAAGAAATCTAAGGCTAAGGTAGGAATCCAACTTATTCCGTGTTGTGGATTCATTCATAGTCAGAGCCCGAAGGCGATGGCTGCCTAGACCTAACCGACCCACTTCTTGTGAGTGAGTTTGACGATGTTGATGATAATCCTTGACTAATTTAATTAAGGCTTCAACAGGCGCTGCGGGATACGACATTATTCGGTTTTCGTGCGCCAGTACTATTTAAACGTTCATTCAGTAGAAGTCTTTCTTATTTATACGCAGCATGACTAAGCTGGAAACGGAAGTAAACCGAAGGTCAAAAGGGAAAACCGCAAGAGGGTGTAATAACACAAGTGTTTGCCCGGAAGCCACATGATAACCAGGAACAGGCTTAACTGAAATTAGGTACGACACGGAAGCCACGGGAGAAGGAAGCTGTAAGACATGTTTACAGGGAGAAAGCAATGGGACGGGAGTGCAAAATTGTCGTCTTTCAATTTAATTGCAATGGTTTACTTGTTAAAATTTACTTAATATGATGATGAGCCTTTTGATAATCTTCTTAAAATTACACTTCCCGTACACTGCTTGCTGGCAGAAAAAAACACACACACAACACAATTTACGTCTTATCGATCTCTTTTTCTGAAGTGTAGTGTGATGGCACAATATGTATATTGCAAAATAAAAGAAACTCGATGGGAGTGAAGGGCGAACAAAGCAACCTGTTTTAAATGCGAAGCATTTCTTAGCTAACTGCACGCACTATGAGCGTTTCTGTCTAGGTATCTATCTGTCAAGCCGCCTACCTCTGGGTGCTCTCGTGATCGCGTCCTTATCTTGGGGTACACCACAATTAGTATGGGAGGGCAAACGGGCTTCACGAATATGTCTAGCTGGCCATGAAATAAATAACGCGAAAATCACGTCGCATACGTCGTCAAACCCTTTCTTCCAGACACTTGTGGCACATACCCGTATACGCAGGCCGCGGTAGACTGGTATGAGCGGACAGGTGATTGACAGCTTATATCTACCCAGGAACGGCGAGAACAGACATTGGTAATTTAAATGTGACAGCGTTAAGAAAAACTGACATGGGCAGGGTTGACACGTGCTAATGCAAATAACAAATATCAGGGTGCCAGCAGGAATCGAACCCAAGCATTCTGCATTGCTATCAAGCATTCTACTACAGATACACGCCAGGACTCGGAACTGCTTATGAAAAAGACCCTATTCAGGTGTAATGTTGGTGAAACGTCAATTGGGGTTGCAGTGCTGGCTATCTAATTTTTTAAACATTGCCATGTACTCCTATGACACAGGCGTCACGTCGGGTTAGCGTTAATTGTAGTTAAGCGTCATCCACTGAAGTTGGCCTGCGTAGCACAATCTAGGGCTACCATCCTGGCAAGCACAAGCGCTACCTATCAGCTTACCGCTTCTGGTGTTGGTAATATCCATGTTGCTGTTGGCATCGTTACGCAACTCTAAACAACTGGTTATATAAACTATATGCGACTTTTCAACATATGTTTGTGCGTGCAAAGATTGTGCATATATTTAGCGTCATTTCATGACGGTTTGCTCCAGAAACAATTACACCACAGTCACCTTCTGTCTGCATGCTTCGCATAACAACGATTCCCATGGTACCTGGGATGTGCTGACTTTTCTGGGGTGTCAACCGCGCTCTTGCAGACGTCCTCTCCACAGCACTCAATGGGCCTTCATAAAATGGATTAATGAAGTTCCTCTACGAACTCAAATCACAACACCGTTCCATATAAGGTGCTTCATCTAATTTCTTTTCTGGCAAGTACTTGTATAATTTACGCAACATCTCGATTCCATTGCAGATAGAGGTTTGCAATGAGGTGCCCTCAACTATATAAAGCATTCGTGGTTACTATGTATTGCACTGCAACCAATTTCCTGCTTATGCTCTTCGCTGTTGCAGGGACGAAAAGCGTAAATGCAGGGTCAGGGAACTTGGAAAGCTTAACTAGTTGCTGCGTAGCGTTAGAACAATGTAATTCGCAGGACGGTATCCATAATCGACTCCAATCCTTTGCTGATGTGTTCCGTATTAAGACTAGCACGTCGGCGTTCCTGTGGCTTGGTGAAGCCCCTGGTTTAACTCATAGATGTGTTTCGCGCGCTGCCGAAACACATCTATGAGAAGACGTAGAAAGAAGCGCTTGGTTGAGATCTGCTCCACCAGCTGCCGCAGTCACTCCAGCTGCTCACAATCTTTGAATTAACTAAATCAATTAATTTAGGTTCTTTATCCTGTTTACTGGCCCTTATCTAAAGTCACGTTATGCTCCGATATTGTATGTATCCAGTAGAAATCTTAAGTTGAACTAAAGCCGTGGATTTCCATTTTTAGAAGCCAATTTTTGAATATTCGGAATATCGGAAGTAATTGCTCCCCCGGATATGCTTGGAAGAGACACAAGATTGCTAATCAGTGCTCGGGCCACGAAAAACTGTGTGGACATGAACAATCATCACTCCCTTCGAGTTCAAGAATTGCTGTAATCTCCTCGATACATCACATGTGGAGCAACATAATGGAAGTCATGATGAACACAGGAGCGGTAAATGTGAATTCAAGTCGTTCTTATGAAAGTGGGTAGTATGCACCATAAATATGCGTTGTTCTCTACTGGTTCCATTCAGTGCAACATACTGCTGTGCGTGTCGGCACGCGAGTGCGTATGTATGTACTTTCATGACAACCAAAACAGCTTTATTGACCCTCATCTTCTTCATCCATTCCCCAAGGGGAAAAAAACAACCGAAGCAGACAGTTGAGAGATTGACTAAACAAGGTCAGGTCATGCCTGTCCGATTTCACAACGCAGAGAAGACTTGGTATCTTGAATCGGAGATGCATTTTTAGGCTTCTGAACAACGAAATGAAATAAACAAAAGTAGCACTCAACTAAATTTGCTTGTATTCTCGCAGAAACCTGAAATACGTGGTGAAGCCGCGCACGCAGGCAGAAAACACACCTAAAAGGCACCGCTGGCGTTGCTGTCGAGAAAGGTAAATCGATTTCCGCATGAAGCGAGCGTGGTCACGCCTCGCTGGCCATGCGAAATGCGGGAAAGCTTTCATGTATTTTCTGTCTCTACATCGGTCCACTCAGCGTCTTTCTTCAATTCGAAACATTTCAGCATTTTCTGTTGTCACATTTGTCTTTGACATATAAAGCCGGCATTGTGACTTGAAGCCGATTTCTCCTGACTACCGCCTAACACACCGCATCTTCATTCAACTAAGAATGCGTTGTCGAGAGCAGTTCAATCTCGAGGTTAGATATGAAAACAGAAAATTGGTTCGTGAGATTTAGGAAGAGAAATTCCCTCGTATTAAGAGGCATGCTTTAGGTAAGGAGGTGGATGTAAAATGAAGTTGAACCACCTAAGTAATTTTCGGGGGTCATGAACCACCCCTCTGCCTTGGTGAAAAAACACATCGTGTGGAAATCAGACTCTGCTATGACGGTTCTGCCAAACCATGCAGTCGTGCGCGGCATGGAGAGTTTAGAAGCATAGCGCTATGTTGCCACTTTAAGAAGCGCCTTCTTTTCCTGGGGAAGCCTGCGTTCACTCTCTTCGAAGATGTCAGCGCCTGCTGTTTGACGTCAAACAGCATGCGGCATGCTCTTGGCTAATAGCTGACATAAATAAAGAGCGACGTTTCGATCAGATACCCACCTTCCCACGTTGTGCCGCCACAGACCAGCGCCGTGCTGCTTGCCTGCTAACATTTCACAATAGCGACACTGCCGCGCATACGAACCACAACGGGAAAAGAGCAATCGAGTTTCATCACACGTGCTCGAAGTCACGTCGCACACTGACATAACTTCTTTCGCCCATGCCACACCTCCCTGTGTAGCATTCAATGCGCTCGTCGGTACGAGAGAAAAGAGAAATCGCTTGAAGTGAGTGACAAATTCCAGTGGCTCCGCTCGTACTTGACAGAGTCCAGAAACTTCTGCGACGATCGAATCGACAGGAAATAAACTTGGATACTAAGACCTTTGGATGATTACTTGTAAAAGCGGTCCAAGGCCCCTTTAACGTGCTTTCTAAATCAAAACGTACACTTGCTCGGTCCTAACAGTCTGATCCATTGGGGTAGACACCAAAGGTCGCAGAAGAAAACGCATCTGAACCATACGGATGCTTTCTACCCGCGATGCTACACAAATATAAAAGGAAGGCGCTTTCCGCGAAGGCCTCATTGGATTTAGTAGTAATGGAATAAAAGTCTCCTCTAGAACAACATGTAAAGCCGACATGGAGAATTGTGAACACCAGGAAAATTCCTATATTGCGAAAATTTAACTAAAAAAAACCGTTTCGGAGCTTGCTGGATGCGCCTGTAATGGGGCCTTTCCAGACGCTACCCTTATGAAAACTGTACCAGGCTGTCCTTTTCAGCGCTGCAGCCACAAGGGACATTAATGCTAAAACTGGTGTAGGAGACATCCCACAAGTTTTCATTGTAACTCCTGTAGGACGTCCACGAAGCGCAATTCGGAAGCTTTTGTCTTCTATTTGCTCTTCAGATGCCTTATGGCAAATCTCCAGAAAAAAAAAGAAAAAAGTGTTCCGAGGAGATTTCGAGTGGTGTGCACCTTAATCGAAAGTTTCCACTTTGTGCTTTGTTTAGTGTGATTGAGTCGTTGTTTGTAAATATCATTGCCCAACCACTCCGTACGTGTGGTGACACAAGCGAAACATGCAAGCACCAAAGCTTTTAATTGCGAATTTTCTCAGCGATCCAGCTTAGTCATTGATTTTCCAGCCAAGCAAGCCTCACTTACAGTCGAGCTCTGCCATCTGATACGTTACTGGCGGATAACGCCTCAGGTCAGACGGTTGCAATATCCTGCCGTGATTACTGACCTCTATGTCACCGTCTAGATAGGCAGATGCGAAATGATACCAGACGAGTGACACTTTCATCCGAACAAAGGTCCAGGTTTAGGTTTTCAGGAATTTCGGTTAAAAGGCAAAAGTACGAAGAATATATCATCAGGATGTTTCGTAAATCAACTCGTATATATTTAACCTGAGCAGTATAACTATAAGAGTTTTGTTTGAGTCTTATTATTAAACTTCCATGTTGCCAGATTCCATTTGGGCAATGACTGCAGCGGTTGTGGTTAGAGTTTAATTTGGAGCAACACCTTACTATCTAAAGAAAGACACGGTAATAATAAAGAAAACAATTGAGGAAGCTAGCATTTGCAAATTTGTTCTAAAAAAGCGAAGTACTTGATAGAATGGCAGTTTGTACTAGTTGGTGATTCAGTATTTACACGTTTCGGCACAACAGGAAGCAACACAGCGCCTTTGTTGTGCATTCTCTTCTCCTTGTTCAATTCGCGCAGAGCAAGCACGCCAATAACGAAGTGGTTGATATATGATAGTACGCCGAAGTCCACAAATAGAAGTGCTGAGGCGATAAGGTAATTCGAAGACGATCCGAAGCAATACGATTGACAGGATGAGGAGCACGCGTACACATATTCCTTTAGTGTAAGTTTCTTTCTTTTTTCTTGTCGTAGGGCAACATTTATAAGATTTATAAACAGTGATAATTGCTACAGTCCACGCTTGCAACTTAGAACACTTTGGTGTACACGTTTCATTGATATTTGTATGCTGCAATACCAACTATGATGATTCACTCGGTGTGATTTCAGGTCTGAAGTATGTGCGACATTGACAAAGCGGGATCCTAAGTTGTGGCAATGGTTTCACACCTCTGTTATGCTAAAGCGCATGCTACGCGGCAAGCCACGATCATATATATCAGAAAACACATCCCTTCTCGTCATTCGACGTGAGATTCATGGTGCCGTAATCATTCGATTCTTAATTATAAACGAGACACATCAACTAACTGTGGCGTTACTTTAAAATGCAGTCAACTAGAATCAAATAGGGCAGATAAGTTCGTACAGTAGAAACAAGCCTGTGTTGGATTGGACTTCAGTCTGATAACGAAAGTAAGCTTGTTTTAGTACTTCTGCAAAACGAAAAAACAACTAACGCCGGAGAAAACGTAGGCCTGTATGTCATATCCGCCGGCAAAGGCACATCAACACGATAGCAGTGTTTTATCGTTATTCGCGCGACTCTATTAATTTCTCGGAAGTTTCTAATGACTGCAGATGGTAAATGTCTTGAACGGTCGCTGTCCAATTTCGATAAAAAATTATTGAAAGTGAACGTCCTCGAGGCTGCATTCTTATGTTATGATGAACGCACTTCTAGTGCACATCGTGGCGTAGACACACGACTATAATTTTTTCGCTTCAAGTGCAGAGGAAACGCACGACAAAATCTTTGCAGTAACAGAGATATGAACAAGGTGTGTTGCTGCAAGTGTTCCGAACTATTGACTAGTACGCGTTTAGCAGTTTTCCCTGACTCGAGCGAGTCGGGAGAATCGCTGACAGTTTTGAAAAATAAACGACAAGAAGTTTGCGAAGGAGCGAAAGTGCGGCTTCCGCAGCCGAAAGCGCCCAACGAATTTCTGTGAGTAGTGAACGAGCATTTGAAACAGCTCCGTCGAGGAAGAACTTTAGAATGTCAGGCCATTTTCTGCAGACTGATGGCTGACGCCAGCAGGCGTGTTTAGAATGGAGCAGCCATTTTGACGTCCCGGGTGCTTCTCACGGGGAAGTCATTCACTCTTTCTCTCTCTCTCTTTCTAGTCTATTGAGCTTCCCCTAGCAACTTCCATGGAATAGGTTGTCTGGAAAGTAGCTCTTTGAATTCATCAAGCATCTGAGCAGCATAGGCACTTTTGCTTATAATATGCAATGCTTGCGTGCGTCGCTCGTAGTAGCTTTAATACCTAAGCATAGTAGCCTCATTATGACCCTCCGTGGTGGCTTAGCAAGTAAGGTGTCTCAATGAGAAGCTCGAGGATATGATTTTGACTTCGAATCATGGTCGGCCACATTTTGATGTTGGGAGTTGGGGGGCGTGGGGAATGCACGGATTGTCGAAATTTGGGCTTGTTGGTACATTGCGACGACTGAAAATAGCGCTAGAAAAACGGGGACACAAGAAGAGGACACATATAACGCCTGTGTCGTGTGTCCTCTTCTTGTGTTTCATATTGAACAGCGCAAAAAACAAGACACAGAGAAGAGACTGCACGACACGAGCGCTGTGTCGTGCAGCGCTCTCGTGTCGACACGAGCACTGGTGCACGACACCAGCGCTCGTGTCGTGCAGTCTCTTCTCTGTGTCTTGACGCTGTTAATATGAATCCCAACCAACTAGCCCAACTCTCCCTCTTCTTGTGTCCCCGTTTTTTAGCGCTATTTTCAGTCGTCGGAATGCACGGACACTTCTGTACATATATTTACATGGAAGTGAAAGGACCCCCCCTCCCCTGTCTGAAAAATTACTCTTTGCATTCACATCACTAGGCTTGCATGTCATTGTACTTTGCATTTGTAGCTTTTTCACCAATACCGAACCTCCCCGCTTTCATTTTTGCTGTACAGATATGTATCGCGGCTCGGCGCAACCAAACCGAGAACATCTTCGCACTGTGTTAGAAAGACTAACTTTCTTAACAAATCAGATCATGCGTCGTATAAGCTACATATACAACTAAAGGCGTACTCGTCAATGGCTCTAGTTTTTGTTGGGCTAATAGCTAAAGTAGCAAACATAATGAAGCGCGTCATTCATTCACTAAAGCGCCTGTGTTTAAAGCAGTAAGCCGTTCTGTTTGTCGATTGCTTCGCCAGCTGTTTATTGCTTCGGTACAAAAGCACAAGTAATGAAATTAAGTGAAATTTTCTTTTATAAGTGCTATAAGTTTCACACCGGCGCATTAGGGAAAAAAAGACATAAAAGAGCGACAAAGGCATGGTAACAATGTCTTTGGTATGCCGATGAAAGTAACCACAAACCTCAGCTATCTATATCAGCTCTTCTGTTATCTTGACCGTTATTATTGCGGTACTCCTATTGACCATTCGATAGTCATTATCGAAGCATTCTTGAAATAATCAGGACAAAGTGAAGCCTAGAAAAAGAAGACATATTGATATTTTAATGCGTAATTTTGTTTACTGAGTGCTTCTCCACTCTATTTTTTTTCCAACCTGTTGTAATCAAAAAGAAACTTTTCTTCATGTTTTTCTTGTTTTATTACCATGACTATTGCATAGTATCCATTAAAGAGAGAGAAAGAGATGCAGGTGAGGGAAACGCAGAGAGGGTTAACCAGAATTATAAACATCCGGATATCTATCCCACACTAGGGGGAAGGGGAAAAGGGAATGTAAGATCCCAAGAACCTAGAGAAAAGCAGGTGCTCAATAAAACCTTGAAATCAATTACGGTGATAAATTTGGCGTTCAAGTTTTGTTGTGCAAACAAATGCCCGTGCGCGGAATCGCGCACTCCCTCCTTGTTCGTGTATTTGAGAATGCTGTCCGAAAGTTACCGACACTAAGCTCTGAAAAGGAATAAACAAAAAAGTCGGAATGATTCATGGGAGATTAAAGTGACAACGCAATAATGCTGAGTTACACGCAATGTTCGATTCTTACCCCAAACTTTTGCTTTCGTTCTGAACACTTCATCTCGTTCCACGTGCCTGACCTTCAGCGTCGTTTCTGTAGGCACTGGGTTTTTTCCACCATCATTGTGCCTCGCGTTTCTTTAGTAAGTTATGCTGAAAATGACCACATTTAAAGGTCGATATTCAGTGGGCAACACTGACAGAAAGAAGTGCTTCTTTTCATATACCTAATCTAAAATCCAGCACAAATTTATTGATAAAGGATGACATATGGCCTATCATTAAAAACTATTACGATAATTAGAACAATAGGCATTTTTTTAATTTTCATAGGTG
>JALIZH010026470.1:0-37145 GCA_030522465.1 Rhipicephalus appendiculatus
ATCGTTCGAAGAAGCGCCGCGTAATATGAGATATTTCTTTCGTTTTGCTCTCGTCTTTGTTTCTGCTGCTTCTAAAGAGGTTGTTTCTGCTACTTCTGAAAAATTGACTTTAATAAACTTCCTTGGAACGGCTCTAAACGAAAGTACCGAAAGCAGTCGCGAAAAAAAAAAAAACCAGCAGATCCCACGCACTGTGCGAATCTATGTAATGCGAAGGAGCCAGCAAGCAGCAAATCATGCTGTACATATATGAACATCATGATTTACATGTTAGGACCCTGTCATTTATGTTTGTCATACAGTCACATCGCGGAATACCAATTTCGGTGTATATCAAGCTAGCGAACTGGACGCAAGCGCACCATGCGCTTGGCATGTAAGTGGCATTGTAGATGGCATGTATGCCAAGATTTTCATGTTATTACCTGACACTTATGTTCGCCATACAGTCACGTCCCGAAATACAAATTTTGCTGTATATCAAGCTAGCGAAGCGGCCACGAGAGTGTCATGAGCGTGGCATGGAAGTCATGTTGCACATGAAATATCATGATTTCCATATTACCACTTGTCATTTTGGCTCTCATACAATCACGTCGCTCAATAGCAAATTTTGTGTATATCAAGTTAGCGAAGCGGCCACGAGAGTATCATGGCCGTGGCATGCAAGTCATGTTGCACATGACATGTCATGATTTCCATGTCACCACTTGTCATTTTGGCTCGCCATACAATGATGTCACGCTATACCAAATTTGGCGTATATCAAACTAGCGAAACGGCGACGAGCGTGCCATGAGCGTGGCATGCAAGTTATGTTGCACATGACATGCCATGATTTCCATATGACCACATGGCATTTATGTTCGTCATACAGTCACGTCACGCAATACCAAATTTGGTGTATATCAAACTAGCGAAACGGTCATCAGCGCGCCATCACTGCGGCATGTAAAATCATCTGGTACATGACGTGCAGGTCATGATTTTCATATTACCACCTGTCATTTATGTTGGTCATGCCGTAATGTCTCATCGTACCAATTTTGGGATATATCAAGTTAAGAAAATGGCTTCAGGAGCACTATGGCCATGGCGTGTAAATCATACTTTTCATAACATGGTAGTCAAGTTTTTTCTTGTTATGCCCAGTCATTCATGTTTGCCATACAGTCATGTAATGCAATACCAATTTTGGTATAAATCCCATTAACGATAGGGAAGGAGAGCGCAAAGTCGTAGGCGGCTAGATAGATAGATAGATAGATAGATAGATAGATAGATAGATAGATAGATAGATAGATAGATAGATAGATAGATAGATAGATAGATAGATAGATAGGTAGATAGATAGATAGACAGACAGATAGATGAATAGATCAGATAGATAGATAGATAGATAGATAGATAGATAGATAGATAGATAGATAGATAGATAGATAGATAGATAGATAGATAGATAGATAGATAGATAGAGTCAAAGTCGCCGAACTTCGCTGAGAAATGATTCGCATTTAATATAATAGACAGAAAGACGAATTTTCAAATATTCGCTTAATTCATGAGATTTACAAACCGTAATGCAGATCAAAATCACACAGCCAGTGTTACCAAGGCCACTAAACAACCAAAGTATAGTCCAGCTTTCTGCCGCAGTGAAAGGGCTACATTGGGAGAATTTTACGTCCAGACATTTCCATAAACTTGACCGTCCAGATGTATGACTCAAATGCAACTCAATCTATATGAAACTGGCCTCATAGGCACGCCTTTGCATTCAAGGCCACAGCCACAACATAGGCATTTCGCACACCGTAATATAATGGACGACTGGCTGTCAAATGTGTTGAAGCGTTGAATCATGTTAACTCTGTGATGGTTGGTCTCGGGCATTGCGTAAGAATGTGATACTGAAGATCCGGTACCTCTGAAGAAAGTAATGCCGGGTACCATCTTATTTTATTCCGATGCGAGAATTCACGCGTGATATCTATAGGTACAGAGCCAGAAAGATAGCAGCGCGAAACGAGACGTCAAATTTTCGTCTCGCGAAGGCGTTAGCCAAGTAGTTGTTATATTTCCTATGTCCGTTATTATGTTCAACTAATCAGTCAAGTAATTGACACGCAGAAATCGTGTTGTTGGCGAGGATACGCAGATAACGGAACACCTTGAAGAGTATCGTAGTGGTAACAGCGCGAAAGGCACGGGCTGTAAAGGCACACAAACGATGACACAGCGCTACATGTGGTTGCATGTGTGCGTTTAACGTCCGTGTCTTTCGGGCTGTTTCCCCTACGATATGTTCAACCAACTGGCCGACAGGTTCGCCCTTCAACCTTGAACATATTTCATAGCGTTACATTCTACAAGCTCCTGCTCATATTTTGTTTAGGTGTCTGTGGGCTTCTTCGGGCCACTGCGAATGTGGCCTAACACAGAACTACAAAAGCATTACCGGCAGACAGCTGGTTTGACTTTTGCTATATACAGTGAAGTTCTAGGATAGCGAGCTTTGCTCCCGCGCGATGCGATCACGATGCAGCCTGAGCATATGCCGATCTTTGCTGCAGCAGTTATATCCTCAACACATAAACATTACCTATAAATGGAACTCGGCGAAAAATCCACAGGACTCGAAAGTTCGAGTGCCAAGGCCACTTGGAATAGGTTGAAGTTGAAGTGTTTTCCATACAGCAAGGCCTTTCAAGACACCACCGAGTGATGAATGGCGATTGATCGTTCATTATTAAATCTCTGAGCGCTCCAACGAACGTTGCAATTACACCATACGCTTTTTTTTTTTCGTAAGACGCATTTGCTTCGCTCAAAGGAAGAAGCTTCTTATTTTCCTCCGCGCTCTACGCACGTAAGTGTGATGGCCTGAGGCAGCATCTTTGATATTGGAAGTGCGTGGTGGTAGAACGCGAGTGAGGCTTAGGTAACCCGTTTAGTTTTGAGAGTTTCATCCGGTTTCAAGATTAGTTCGAAATTTCCGATTGTCTTGTTTCACGTTTCGAACTTCCGCCTGCTTTCGACCTATGTCGAGTTAGAAGGTCACCTCACCTAGTGGCCCCCGCGATATTGAAGAGCTACCCGAAGGTCGCGGGTTCGATACCGGCCGCGGCGGTCGTATTTCGACGGAGGCGAAGTGGTAGAGACCCGTGTACTGTGCGATTTCAGTGCACGTTAGAGAACACCAGATGGTCAAAATTTCCGGATTCCTCCACTACGGCGTCCCTCATGATCATATAGTGGTTTTGGGACGTAAAACCCTACATATTATTAGTATTATGTTGAAGAGCTCTTGTCGCGTATGTTCCTAGAGCAACGTTGGTTAACAGTGGTAAGTGATATTGAAAATATCCTTAGTAAATAAGCAGGCAACTAATGTACCTGTACCTAATAGCCATATGTATGGGGAGGGGGGGGCAAATTTCGCCGCTTCCTGTACTCGCATATGAGACAGAGAAAATGTGATCTCCTGTAGTGTATATTCTTTGTAATTCTTATTGTGCTTTTTACTTCTCACGTGTGAAGATGATCAGCTATTGCAAATGAATAAATGAGTATAAAAGATATCAAAAACAGGTTAGTCAACTGAAGTTTTTGACACGCTCTCTCTATCTTGCGGATGGTACAGCCTCCTTTGTACAGAACAAGAACGGCTCATGACCAAGGCTGTCTAGTTACTGATGGCGCGCAAAATAATTGCGAAACCGTGCGCTAATTGACAAGTTCACAGAGAAAAACCTTTTGTGGAAGACGCTTCAGAAATCTGTCCATGTGGTAGGTACCAGCGTTGCTATACAAGCACTGCGGTGGTGATGAAGTAAAATGAAGAAGGTGGAAAGGGAGTTGAAGCGGTTTAGTGCAAACGAAGTAAGGGAAATGAAGTAAGAGAAAAGGGAGTGACGCTGTATAGCTGAGTGGGTAAACAGTTGCAATATCGCGATATATGGAGCGGGCTAACCCAGCGACGCAACAGCCGGTGCTGGCAGCTGTTGTAGCTCTCGCTTAATTAGCGCAACCTTCGGCAACAATAAGATTCCGCTTACAAAGTGGTTCTTGAAGCGCTCCGCTCCTTTCTTGTCGAAGGAGGAGATGCCTCGCCCGGATGCGTTAATCAGATTTCGAGAACTTAGCGTGTATTGCAGCGTACTACAACATTCAACGGCAACATCACTGCAAGCAATGAACACGCGTCGCTTAGCTAATATATTACCAACATCCCTAGTAGCACCAAATGTTGACACAAGGTTGGCTCAACATTCAGAAAGTTGCTTCAACGTCGTGGCAACATTTGGTGCTACTAGGGATGGCACATACCACAGCGCAGCACGTGTAAGACATGTTGAAGCATGTTCACACCTGGGACATTCAACAAGGAACAATCAGTTTTTTTACAGTGCATGTAAACTTCGCATTAGAAGTGTCTCGTCAGTGTTTGCGCGTGGTATGTGGGTATGTAGTCACTGGCTTTTGTACACAGAGGTCTAAAGAAAAGTGTCTGGTTTTAGCAGCGGTATAGCCTCTACGTGAGAAATAAATGCAACAAGCTGTCGCTGTTGTTAGCCCTTAGGTATTTGTAACTTATGCGACCGCTGAATTTACTGCTGCGATAGGGCGTAGGGAATTTCAAGTATATCTCCGAAATTGTAATTGAAAAACAGCGCCTGATTGGTTGTGGCTAGAATAAAATCACAGCGTAGTTATCGCGTCACCCGGTTGCTTATAAAACGTTTTGTATTTTCAGCCTTTCTTGTTCCAGTAGATTGGTAAAACAACAGAAAGACGCGAATAATGTGAATATAGAGGCGTAGTATTTTTACCGCCACTACTTTTTTTGTTGTGTATACATTATCAATACAGAAAGTAAAATCTGATTGCGAGTGGAGAACTCTGGCCTCTGTCTTACCGTTTGGAGTTCTTTAACGCGCCCGTATTCTGTGGTACGTGAGTGCACACCATTTCAGCGTCCGTATACGTGCATCCGCACTTACTCATTCGACTGAAGCTGCAACTGTCAGTTGTGTTTGTGCGCCCTTTCTGTTTGTGCGCCCTTTGTGTTTGAGCAGAGCGTTAAGTGTCGAGCTGTGAACGTTGTTAGTTCGCGCTCGTCCTGTGTTCGTTCTTTTCGTGCGTCCTTTGCGCTTGAGCAGCGGGCTCCAAATTTCGATCTGCTTGGCGTTCTTCGCGTGAAAGTGATAAGGCTGGAAAGTTCGACGTGTGATGTATTAAAGAGCGCGTCCTAACGATGATCAGATTATCGACGACCGACGCTCTGTTCGCCGCTATCATTGTACAGTGTGTTTCTCTGTAGCCTGAATTTCCTTTTTTCCGGCCGCTAATTCGGCCCAACAAAAGAAGTTTCATCTTGGACACGCCGCCTGCTGCCTTGGTCCACGTCACGACCACGTGATATCTGGTGAAAGTGGTGCTTCGCTCATGATTCGGACGCCCCCGCGAAGCGCTGACCCAAGCTCAACCCGCGCAGAAGCTGACGCTAACGAGGGACTTCAGCCAGAGTACAGGCTACCGCTGCATCAAGGTCGGAACAGGATATGGTCGCGAACTTCAACGAATACATCACCGGTGATGCATGACTTTACCTGACACACATATTTCAAAAGAATGATTCATGGAAAAAGATCAATGAAGAGATGATCGCCCCTTTTAACGACAACGACAAATACTTCCTTATAACCAGTCATTTGGAAACTATTGCGCTCTGTCGCCACACTCAAAAGCAGTCTTTACGCACCCAAACACCGAGCGTGAGTTTTCGATTCCCGACAGACTAAGTGATGTTTTTTCCTCACGAAAAGGCATGCTGGCCGTTTTCCCACAAGACCCGACCTTCCACCAGGTTTCCCAAAGGCTCAAAGACCGCCATCGCCTACCTTTTCGCAGCACCACAAAAATCAAGACAGTATTCAACCACCCGACTTGCTCGATTTCTCGTCTTGCATACGCGGCCCCCCACCTGAAACAGCAGCTGAAATATCTGGACAATACCGAACCACTACACCACGACCAGTCCAATGGGGTTCTTCTGTCACAACGTTTTATTTCAGCAGTTAAGTAATGCTATAAACATTCTTAATCAGAATCTGACTAAACCATGCCTGTTACGGTATCACCATCCAGTGCACACCCACCTGAGGGTCGAAACAACAGAAAAAACTCGGATACATTAAACGTTGCACGTGTCCGGCTGCAACAAGCGTCTGTAACTAACGATGTAGCAGGAGCCTTTGAAGAGCTCGCACCTACTTCACTGACCGGAAAGCATTACATCAGCTGTCTAATGGAATATATATCAAGCACCAAGAAAATCAATGTCATCATCCAAAAGAGTTGCTACCTCAGCAATTTTCGCAGCAACATCAGCTAGGCTACAACAAGCGAATCGATCAAATTAATTAAGCGACAAGAAGAGATACTCCGATAAGGGCAACTACAAACATCAGAAGAACAATCGCAACAAACGAAAATATGTTTAAAAGTGAGGCAACTGAAGCGAACACAAATTCAAGATGTATTGCTCACAGACAATGAAGACTTCAAATTCAAGGCACATTCATCGAAAGAGCATCGCCAGAAGGCAATGTCGCCCTTTCAACGTCCGACATCAAGACTGCGTGTTCTACCAGGACAAGTGAGACACCACAGAAAAAGAAGAAAGGGACACCAAAGCATCCTTTTCAGTCCGAATGGGCACAGAAATCCTCGCGTCAGCCTCGATCAAAGAACACGGAAACTGGAACCGCAGCGTCTGCTCAAGCGACTACATTTGCGTCGCTCAGGACAAGAAATCAAACGCCTACGACGTCTGAGCTGCCGACGGTACGTTGCATGGGGTCCTTGTTCACTTCTCAAAAGAGAGCGTGGTCTATTTGCATCAGTATCCATGCGCAGGGCTTGGGTATGTTGTACAAGACGGAACAGCCAGCCTCGACCGCCAGAGCTCTTCTCGGTATCACCGGACTGCTGCACACTCCCCTGAAGTTTATTGTGAGTTTGCGGAACTGCAGTGGGAGATGGAACGATCAGTGCATTTTGACATTCTCACTTCGAAGCCTTTCCTTGTTTAATTTTCGTTGTTTTTGTAACTCACGCCTTGTTTGGCGGGGGAGGGGGGAGTCATGTGACGTAAGTCATAGATGGATGGTAGAAGCCGACGAGGAAGCAATGCGCATGGAATAAAATGAAGGTATGGCGTCTGTGCCGCTGGACGTCTCCCATTCATAGCGTCACATAGTAAAGTGATGAAGAAAAAAATAGGACAAGAACAAGTTAAAAACGGCCGCTGCTAGGGGCGCGGCACCTGTCTGAATTATCAGAAGACCATATCACAAAACTTTATTCTGTAAGTGCTTCAATGACATTGGACGGCCGGGTTCTCTAATGATATGCTCTGCGCCATTACCGACGTAAATACATTAAGAACATTTTTAGCTTAAGACATTTTTGTGAATACGGATATGGTGCCGCAGTTCAAGCACATGCTTGGTTTTCGATATCATCTAGCAATTTCTATTGAGCATTTACGAGCAAATCATAGTGTATGCTACTGTCATTTGAATGGGATGGCAAAAGAAAAATTTCAAGCGAACATCAGCAGGTATGCATATAAATTAAAGCGTTCGCGTCGCCTAGTCCCCTGTTTTCCTTTGTCAGAGTGTGCTGATAGCCGTGTCAAGTTATAATGTACGCAAATAATTCGATGCAAGGCTACATGGCACCTCTGGTAACCTTCGCACAACGTTTACCAAGCTTCTTATTCGTAAAAACAATCTAAGAAAAGAACGCATAACACGTTACAAACACAGACACTTCACCCTGGTTTTCCATAAACCTGCCTTTGTTGTCGCAATCCATCCGATTCGAGCATTTGCCGAAACACGGCTCGTGCCGGAATAATTTGTCGTCTTAGAACGTAGTGAAATAGAATAATTCGAGAAACTGAGATCACGTCACCGCTTGTTTTCTTTTTTTCACTTCGTGCGGCGTTCTCCTTGGCAGCGCAGGCTGCCACCAACGGCTATCATTTGGTCGCGGTATGCATAAACGATATGTGACTTTGAGTATAGCTGCAGTGATATTTCTGAAGAGGCTTTACACACTTGAAGGCTTAACTATCTGGATAAGAGCATACTTTTCAATATCTATTACTTTTGTTAAATATTTAACCAATATTCAGGAACAAAAATATCAGTGAAGCCGGATGAATCTGACCAGTACACCGTTAGTAATTTATTGACGTAACGCCGAGCTTATATAATTCAGACACGTGTCTGCCGGAAAGGAAAACGACAATAGGATAAAACAACCAAGAACCTTTCAACAAGGGTACAATACCACTCCTTGATGAATGACTGAAGACAACAGAGGTACCCCTCAACTGAGCATATGTACATATAGGCTCAATTTTTACTAATACATCTTTTAATAACGTCGTAATTTTCCTTTTATTAAAGGCATCAAATTATCCGTCATTCGTCTTGATAATGAAGAACACAGCCAAGTACTGAGGAATTTTTAACAACTTTCCTTGCGTGTCCCTGCGGGAAGCCACATAAATATTAATTATATGATCGTTCCGTTTCAGGCACAAATTCTAATTTGCATTAGTTAATCCCGCATGCACGCTGTATATTCGTGTTTGACTTCGTAATTAGCTCACTCTGGACTAATCTGTTGCGTGCTGTCAGGCTGTGACCAGTGAGGCAAACGAACTAATTAGAATTAAATCCCTATTAAAATTCTGGTACTTTCAAGCAGCATTACTTTCAAGCACAGCGCAACTAATTGGTTGAATGCGCAAAGTACAAAAGTGTTCGTGGTATGCATACTAAGTTCTAGCAAGGCAGAACGACATAAGAAATTGTCACGGTTCCTTATGCATTCGCCTAAGAGGACTCGAAAGTAATTTATTTGTTCTTGCTGTTTCTTTTCATCTTCTTTCTCTTTGCAGTCGATTGTAATAATACCCCCCCCTCCCTCCCCGCCCGAAAGCTTTTTGAACCTAACGTTGTGTCATGGTGCCTCCGGCATTGGATCCGTTCAAAACTTTCAGAACTTCACGTGATGTCACAGTGCCTCCGGGAACGGCCCACCCAAAACGAAGCGTCAACGTCGTGGGATGACAAATTTGGCAATCTGCGACGCGCTGATGAAGTTATTTCATGACGTCATCACGTCATCTTTTTCACCAATTCATATTGACGCCGACGCTATCAACGCCGGCGGTCACATTTCGTTTTTATTCAGGCAGCTAAGCCTCTCGCCCTAAAAAACGTCAGGACGCTACGCGTCAGAAATGGCTTCCGTTCCAGCCCTACAGAACGCCAGAACGCATTGGTTTGCGTTTCTGGCGACATTGTTATGGTCCGGCCTGGTAGGCGATATGAATCCTGTTGCAGCAGATGCGGTAAGCAAGAAGGAGGCAGTAAGCGAGCACATCCGTGCCCGGCAACAAAGACAGCCGTACTTGTCAGCTTGCTATGGCCCTCCGTCTAGACAGCAGCACAGGCGGAATTCTAGCTGGCACGCAGAGTGCCATCCGTAATTAGATACGAAGCAGCTTAAGGCTAAGTTCAATCCGGTAGTGGTGGTGGTGGTGGTGTGCTGCGTGACGACCCTTACTGCGCATGCGCAAACCCTTTCAAAAAATAATAATAAAAAAATCTCCTCTCCCCCCTCTCTCTCCTCTAGGCATCCCTTCCCGCGGCGACCACACCCTCACTGCGCATGCGCGTCCCCCTCCCTCTCCAGCATCCTACGCTCCCCCCTCTCTCCTCTAGGCATCCCTCTCCGCGGCGTCCACAACCCCACTGCTCATGCGCGTCCCCCCTCTCTCTCTCCTCTCCTACGCTCGCCCCCCTCTCTCGCCTCACGACGCCGACGCAGGCAACTTCTGCTAGCGAGTTTCTTGGTTGAAAAAAACCGGCTGCTCGCGCTGCACAACCGTTCACTGGCCACCCCGTATATATGGCACTGGTACTTGATATGCAAGGTTGTGCCGTTGGGAGATTTCTCCTGTGCGTTGTTGAACAATAAAAATTCGAAGCGTGCGCGTTAACTAAAAGTGAACTACGGGTCTCTGTGTCCAGTCGGAGTCTTCTGTCTCTCATTGCCCATTAGCAGCGATTTGCATGTTCCACTAGGAAACACCGGTCCATCACTGCGTGCTTTGCGCCTCCCCAGGTTTCTCTCCTGCGCAACGCTGCGATGAGCGCCAGCGTCAAAGCCGCCGCTAGTGTAAGCGTTAGCGCCCGCTTCTTCTCATCTACACATGGTTCCCTTTAGCGCGAGATGGTGTAATTTTTATGTTCGTGTCGGGTAGGTCTCGGCTCGCTTAAACAGTTTCATTCTTAAAACATGCTCGTCTTATCAATGCCCCTTATTTCAGAGGCACGCTTCACCAAGTAGCCAGACAACAAATACATAGTCACACATTCGCAGTTCTCGAACAATCTGAAATTCGGAAGGCGACATGCGCACATTTGACAAAGCACCCAAATTTCAGCTCAGGCGCACCTCCCAGGTTTTATTCTCAGTTATACGACCGGGCTCTGTTTTTTCCATTTGCCTTAGACGAGGCCAAATATGGCGATGATATCATCGTCCATTTTCAACATCTCATTCTTTGCACATATTATTAAAGAGAGGACGACAGTATCTTTTGACATACACAACTAAATTCTGACTTAGACAATAGAACCTTTTCTCACCGATTTTTGCAACATCATTAAGTATGTAACAGCACATGTGTTGCGCAAGGAGTGATGTAGTACATTCGTTTTAGATACGTAGAACGCTGTTGGAGGTCTCTTCTTCTTCTTTACTGTTGTTCGCACTTTTTTACGACTTAGTCGTGAACAATCCAAACAAAATGTGCATGTTTCTAAAGCCATGTTGGCATATTTTGGAAGATGTAATTTGATAGCTACGAGAGGCTTGAAACACAATGCCATAGAAAGCTCGCTCTACACTGAGCAAGCATTTTGATGTGGTAATGCTTCAACAATAATACCATGCTTTAGAAAAAACAAGGTGCTAATTTCACAGAAATTATTGTTCTCATAAGTGCATGAGCTTTTGGCAGGTCGCCTTCATTAATCGTGTACGTGTAGCATAGCAATCAGCTGCCATCATTTTGTTATGAATTTTTATTGCATGGAATCCTTATTAATATGGGCTCACTTATGGTGGTAATGAATATCTGTGCAAGAAAGGACAAGAAGGTTGGCTAGCACGGTAGCCTCAGTGAGCACTCAGAAGCACCTGGGACAAGTGGTGGAGGGCAGTGGTGGGTGCAATGAACATGTAAACGTTACTTGTCTGTTGTGCACGCTTAGTGAAATGATAGCGCGATTTATCCAAAAAAGCCTAGGGCGCAACTGTGTACTTGAAACAATGAACACTCGACTTTTATTCCTGAACTGAACAACGTAGCCCCCTTTTTGATGAATAAACTCGCACCGGTTGTGCCACATCACTGCGCAACAGTTGCATCTCAGCTTCTAGCTCCACACAGCGGTGGTCAGCTCATTGTAAATGCTTTTTCTTGAAGCGCCGTCGAAAAAACAATATTGGAGAACATTCACGTAATGTCAGTGAAAGCGAGATGTGTTGAGTCTCTACGGCGCGGTTTTGGGAGTGAGACACTTCAGGCAAATAATAGAACCCTAACAATAAGCCAATGTCAATTTCTGGTTCTGAGGGAGATGGCGTTAGAACGCAGAGGCTAAAAAAAAAGAAAAAAGAAAGCTTAGAGAAGAACACCGCCTAGCTGGCGCACCGAGAAAATACCTCCTTCAGGCGCAGATACAGCGAACCGGGAAAAAAGCAAGTAAGCATGAGGGGAGCTAGAGGAACTAGAGAACGAACGCGTACCACTATGAATATGCAAATTAAGTCGGCGTTTCCGTGCAGCAGTGCCGAAAGTTATGGCTAGCTCACATGACCCGGGCTTTTAGAAAAGCTTACCAGGCCAACACTGAAGAGCAGTTCGAGTGGTGCATGAAAATGCACTAGGCCTGCAACACCGAAGGCCAAAATTAATAATGAAGAGGACCAGTATGCATTGTGCGTTTTATACATGATGACCTACAAGGAATAGAATTGCAGTGCATGTTGTTGCGATTGGCGGACCGGGTGCGTGTACGTTGAAGCCACCACGAGGGTTCGGGCGATCTTAGAGCTTAGGGCCCGACATTCAGGACGCTTGAGCTGAAAAGAACAACTGTATTTACAGATATGTACAAGTGGGGATGTTTACAAATTTATCTTCCGACTGTCGACTCCTGACTCCGGGCCATCTCCCCCGCTCATCAAGGCTCGCCTCCTCTTCTATTGGTTGTGGTCGATTGCAAGAGGGCAAGGAACAATGTAGAACCGGTAACGGCACTACCCAATCGGCCTCAGGGCAGCACGGGGGACGCCTCGCTGAACACGTGCCGGCTTCGTGGTCCTTGCTCGCCCTGTTGCGTTGAATTCTAAGGAGCTCCCGAGGAAGGGACAACCGGTCAGGTGGCGGCAATGTTGCAGCGGCATGTGCAAGCAACGCCGGTGAAAGCTTGTTTGCCGCGTGGGCGAGCCGTCGTGGATTGCACCTGCACCCCTCTTGCTGTCGTTCCCCTTCCTCCTCTTCGGGGAATGCAGTCCCGATCACCCCAATATGTATCGCACAGGTATCTCAAAGTCATACCCGTGACTTCATGATTCCGCAGTTGGCTGGTTGCGTGAAATATGAAATGCTAGTAGGTAATGACGGCAAGGAGGTTAGAGAGATGACTTCACTTTTTGTTGCATAACGTCGTTAAAAAGGCAGCGGAGGTGCTATTTACCTGTGTCTTTCCCCTGAAGCCTACATTTAAAATTACACAACACAAGATTGCTAGAGTTGCGGTCTCTGATGATCTGCAACACCTCTGTCAGCTGCAAACCAAGTGGACTCGGGCCAGTGGCGTAGCCAGGGGGTGGCACACCGGGCACGTGCCCCCCCCCCGAAATTTTTTTTCGCCATGGCATACATAGGGGAAAATGACCATTTCAAGGAGGTGCACCCCCCGAAATCAAGGTGGTGCCCCCCCCCCCCCCCCCGAAAAAAAATTTCTGGCTACGCCCCTGACTCGGGCTGATTCTTTAAACCACAACGTTGTCTTGCTTATCATCTGCCGGCCATGCATACATATTCAATGTACCTTTATATGTAGATTATTACCAAGGAAATCAGGGAAATGTGTGGAGCTGAAATGACGCTATGTGCCGCTGAGAAGATTGTATCGGGGGGCTTAAAGGGCTATCGCAAGGGTATGTCTTCGAGCGTAATGACCACACCGATATTACAAGTTCTTTGTTTTTTATGTTCGTCAATATGAGAGATGCTCGGGTTGGATTAGAGATTACTGCTTTTGTATTATTACTAGAACGCTACCCCAACAATAAACTACCTTATCATAAAGATGTAGCCTCGAACATTCACAGCACACGATAAGGCTGTCGTTATTAAAAATAGTATTCAATAGCGGAAGGCGACTAAGTTTTCCAGCCTCCTATCAGAAGAAAATGAACACAAAAAAATTTGCAGCAATACAGAATAGCGCACCTTTAGATTGCAAAAGATTTGTTGCAAGGAAATGTCACAATCTTATTCTCATTGTTAACGTAAAGAGTATTGCATTGCTGGCGGACAATATTCTACTGTCCTCAAATATGATCATCTTGTGGTTGCCGTTTTACAATGTAGTGCCGTGTTTATATAAAGCTGAAAAGTAATAAGGATGATTCACTTGTACAGAATAAAGAACATCCAGGTAGGACACATCATCACACAGTGCTTGAAGCAAAACACGAGCACCTTTGACGGCCACTGTAGCAGCGGTATCTTGTGCATCAGTTCAAATGAGGACAATAGAACGAAACTCAGGAGATTAAGTCAAGTGAAGTAAAAAAAAAACGTGAGCAGTATGATAGGAAAAGAAAGAAGTAGACAGAAAATTACTAGTGCTGCACTGTAAGCTGCTGCAGACGTTTTAGACACTACTTGAAGTTAGCAGGGGACAGTACAATTCTCGTACAAATGAACTATCTCTGTCCTTGCAACATGTTAAGGGGCCAACCCTGTCCTCATCATTTCCTTCCCATCAACGCTGCTTTAAAAATATTCTTTCGATCTTGAATCATGGGATGAATATTCATATATTATACAAATATACAGTGTGATGGAAAATGGCATGGTACACGCCCCGACATAGACGCGCTTGAGGTTATATAGATACTGCGTGCAGCTGTATTGAAAACAATGCTTTGCAGAGGCAAGCAGCAGGCGCGCCTTTGTTTACGCCGTGGTTGTGAGCTCGAAAAAGAACGACTGCCTGGTTGTACGTTGATACAGCAGCGAGGCAACAACGTGGGGGGTGGTATATGGGTCATTCCACGCCAACTGTCACAACCTTGGCGCTCGACCATCTGCGATTTGCTTGAAAAAAAAATTCAGGACTACCTACCTAAAGCAAAAATTCTTGCCCCAAAATATATTTTGCAAAAAAAATTTTTTCAATACTGCAAGCCTCTTGTTAGTTTTTTTCGGAAATCTCGAAACCATGGCTCGTAAAACGGGCTGTCGAAAAATCAATTTTTTCCTAAATTAGGTTAGGACAAATTTTTACCGTTAGAACGATGGTAGGCTTTTCACCTAAAATAAGTAACTGTTACGCTTTAGTGGGTTTTTTCATGTGGACTTGAATAAGGACAATATGATCCATATTGGGGATTTTTTTTATAAAAAAATAACATTCAGCGAAATGTGATAGTTGGTATTACCGTATTGCCAGAAAGTCTTACTGTAGAGTAAAAATAATTTGAGACGTATATAGCGCGAAATCAAGTGTACAGGCGGCGACAAAATTGCAAAAATGTTCATTTTTGCATATGTTCGGTCGTAAACTCAACATTGAGGTGGTCTTAGTAAAAATATTCTCAATAGCAGATTGACTAGCAACCTTGATTGGCTACTCACTCAGAAAGTTTTATCAAATTGCTCTTTGTTTTAAGAGATAAAAATAATTTTTAATTTGCGTTCTACCACTATCTGCGTTTGCACGTGTTTATACGTCGTAACAATGCGTCCTATAGCGGTATTTACAAACTGCGTACACGCGGGGAACATCTAGACAACATAATGAACTTTGTCCGTGCTTGTTTGAATTATTGACTAGCTTTTATTAGTCCGAGTCAACGAGAAATGCGAAACCTACTAGACTGCATTTAACCACATGCAGTTGTCCGCTGACGGCCTGCACCGTATGCTTACGCAGCACCGGGAAGTGGCACCGATGTGTGCAACGCACCGTTACGTATACCGTAAATTTAGAAGTAAAAAAGAACACGATCAAGTAAAGGGTTCATTGAAGTAAAAAAAAAGGATGTGTTGCACGGCAGGGAAGTTGCAGTTATGAACCAACGGTCACTTATATACGATTATGTTGGTTTCAACTGCGACTTATCCGCGATACAACACAAAGGGGCTATCGCTCTTTCTGCATGGAAGAATGCTGAGTTTATGTCATGTCCACATCAAATAGCTTGAAGCTTCACCAGTCAAACCCGCAGATTGCAAAAGGCTGGGTTCTCTAGCCAATTCTTGTCGTGGCTGACCGAAGTCGCCCTGAAGGAGCACGGTGAGGTGGGCGGCGAGACCTCGTGCTGCAGCTGACAGGGAAAGAGTGGCGGTTATCCGCTATTTGTACTGTGTTTCACAGAAGATTAAGAAGGCTGCTGCAGGTGCCAGCGTAAGGGAGGTCTCCTTGGCGCCAATCAAACTGGGTTTATTATGCAAGAAAGTGTGTTCCCCCAGCCCAGATCCTCTCGTTTGCAAGAATCAACTTGTGATGCGCTTTTTGCCCTACAAGACTAAATTCGTCTGTGAGATACCAGCGTTTTGCGGTGGCCTTTACGTCGAGCAGACGGGTCGCAGCATCAATGACCGGCTGCGAGAGCACAAGAATAACCTCAAGGCAATATCTGGATGCCATTTTGCCATTCCTTGTGTCGAGTGTGGCTGCACTTCTAACTTCGATCAGACGCACATCGCAAGCAGGTATGGCGACTGCCGCGCGTGCGTAATCTACGAAGCATCGGCAATTCATTCCATTGGGCCATCATGTGTAGGCCACCATCGATCGTACTAACCGACAAGAAGAATAATTATCTCCGCTCGTGAATATTGCTTATTCATAGACTAGTCTGGACGCATGCGTAGGGCCTCCCCTTTCTCCACCTTTTTGTTATTTGCCTTTCTCAAGAAGAGTATATATGTGTTAGAGGTGTGCACGGGCTTCGGGTAGCCCGAAAGCCCCAGCCCGGCCCGGCCCGCGGGCCGGGTTCGGGCGGGCCGACGTCTTCTCATTTCGGGCCCGGGCCGGGCTCGGGCTACCATGTTTCGTTTTGTTGGGCGGGCCGTGCCCGACGCAAAGCCCGAATCAAACCCAAAATATAGACGTTGTGCTGCAAACTGTTTTTCACCGCGTAGCGCCATCTCCGTGACCGCCCGCCACCCGCTTTCCCGGTTGTCCTTTCCTTTAGCCACTTTAAACGCAAGGAGAAAAAGTGAAGTCACACATGATGAGCTTTGTGATTATCTATACACGGAATAAACCTCTCTCCACCTTTGAGGTACCAAACTCCTGGAAGAACAAACAGTCTCAATATTCAAGCTTACTATGCTTGCGAAAAAGATATCGGCAATTTCGGCTACCAGCTCGAGCAGCCAACGGACCTTTAGTTGTGCGGGATAGGCACAGGAGCGCCGCACTTCACTCAAGCCCGAATCATTGGACAGCTTATTTTTACACGGCAACTTGCAATCGTTGCATATAGTGGCTGTCCCATGTCGTTGGCTCATGTTTCACTTTGATACGTTGAATAAAATGCCACATTATCAGAAAACGACGCCTTGTCTCCTCAACAAACCTCATAATGTCAGGCTGGACCGGGCCGGGCCCGGGCTTTTGTTTTTGTACGTCGGGCCGGGCCGGGCGGGCTCGCAATGCTCTAGCATCGGGCTCGGGCGGGCCTTCGACGCAGCCAACGGGCCCGGGCCGGGCTCGGGCTCGAAAATTCGGCCCGTGCGCAGCTCTAATATGTGTACCTGCGAATAAAAACCGATGTTGTTAGCCAACGCCAAGTCCTGTCGGTCTTCCTTGTCCTGTTCACGCGCACTGTTCATGTTATGAAGACCACTGGCGATGCTTTCAGGGCATGTTGCTGTGCCACTGGCAATAAGAGCGCTACCATTTCTGTGTTATGGGGTGTGCTAATGAAAGTGGAAAACAGATGCGCACGCAAATGTTTCTCTGGCCTCCAAAATTCTCAAGTATCGACATGAAATATTATTGACAACGGGGTGCCGCGGTTGGCAATATTTCGACAAATGGTCTTGCCTTCTTTGATGCAGTAAGCAGCCCGCCTTAGCGTGTGCGCGTGTATGCTTCCTACACCCTCCCCCCGAAAAAAGATAGAGAAGAGGAGATGGCAAGTGATATGAACGCGGCTTGGAGCGAAGGAACGAGAAGGCAGTGGGATACTGAAATAAGGTGTTGTGCCCAATTGGTTGAGTAAAAAGGAAGAGGAAGCATCTCACTGAAAAAGCAAAAGAAAGGTGAGAGAGAGAGGAGAACCGAGAAGATCACCATAAGAGAAAACAAAAAGTGGAAAGGAAAACAAAGAGGCCAACAAGTGAAGGTGTGCACGTAGATAGTGTAGAAAGGGGGGGGCGTTTCGTTGAATGACGATTGTGAAAAGGAAGCATAACCTAAGAATCACTCTTTGGTTGTGGGAATGACGGCTCGAAATTGTTCATACGTCTAGCGATTCACGCACGCGCTAAGGGAAGCGGTTGTTGCCTTGAAGACTACAAGATCACTTGCCGAAACGTCGGCTCCAGTGACACCCGCGTTCAAATTTTTCGTCGCTTCATGCTTCTATCTCGCGCTGAGCTGATGCCTTATTTCTAGTCCCCACGTATCATGAATGAGTCGCGCGGAACAAAGCCATCTATCACGGACAAGGAAACAGCAATGACGGATTTATATATGTCTGTGCTAGTGTTTCATCAACATTTCTTTTGTTATCAAGTCAGCTGTGGTCGCATTATTACTTCTAACGTCGCGAAAAAAAAAAGGTCTACCTAATGCGTGTCCGCGACAGTATGAAATATTATAATATTAGTGCATAAGACTGGCAGCAGGAAGTATTGCTAAATCAGGTGAATCTGCGTGGCGGTCTGATATGCTTATGTTCATAGCATCATTTTCTACAGCACTATGTATGAAAACGAAGTTTGTATCGCGCTGTGCTTAGAGTTGGCCATGAATTTCCATGAAATGCATAGAGCTGTAGCTATGCTGTTACACCTTCGCAAGAACGAACAAAACAAAAGAATATTTATTACAAAAAATGGCGTGAACAGTTTTCTCCTAAGAGATAGCTTTTGTACTTCAACACAATACTCTATTATCCATCACCCGCATTCTCGTGATCATGTTGCCGTCTTCTGAATCTATTTTTCAAGTAGAGAGAGCAGTGGAAACACTTGCGTAAACGAATTAAATATCTAAAATAATGTTTATTACGCGAGTTCCATGTATGAAAGTGCTAGATTGGCCCGTCTTGGTTGCATGCGTAATTTAATGTGGCAGTGAACTACAGCGCATGGATCAGAAACAAACCAGTCATGAAGAAACCGATTATCGCACTCTTAATTCTTCTTGCAATAGGTAAGAAATTTATCATAACTAATGCATATTGCATAGGACATTTATTTCTAATGAGGCACATCGGTTGTGTGACTAGGATTTTCGGGTCATGAAAGTTGATGCCTGTTAACTTTGTTGTTTGATTCTAAAGTTTCTAAAAAGAAATGGCCTGTGTGTTGCAAAGCTAAGGTTCAATAGAGGCGTAAAAACTGTTACTGCCGTAAGTTTTCTTTGAATGTGCTGTAAAGAGGTAAACGCCTAACAAATGGCATTGAAAGAATTTTGATAAAGTTAATACTCATAATAATAATATTAATATTACCTAGGGTGTACCGTCACAAAACCACAATTATGAGAGACGCCGTAGTAGAGTGCTCCGGAAATATCGACCACCTGGTATTCTTTAAAGCCTGCATCGAAATGCGACCACTGCGGCCACGATTGAACCCGGGATTTTATGGACAGCAATAAAGTCAATACTGCCAGGTGTGGTACCAAGAGCAGTCGTGTAAAATTCGCCATCAAGAACAGTAAGGTCTTTAGGTCAGTTAATTTTTTGGCAGACAAAAAAATGATTGCCATAGTGCTGCGTATTAGCTCTTATAAACTGTTATAATTCATTAATGTACTCTTTAAAGAGCAGAGGGTGGAGGACTGTACCCTGCGGAACGCCAGAAGAAGCATTAGCATCAGGGTCGTCAGAAGTATTATAACGTGCGTAGTGGGAACAGTCGAATAGAAAACTGGGAATTCGGACTAGGAGTTCAGGATTATGTAGGATGAGACTAAGTTTAAAAATTCCCCATCTCCCGCTAAAGGGAACCATGTGTGGATGCGAAGCAGCGGGGAGATAATTAGCTTGAGCGGGAGGAACATCGCCGCTCTCATTTCACGGCAGCGGTCCGGGCGCTCATCGCGGCGCTGCACAGGAGACAGAAATAGGCGCGCGCGCTCCGTCATTTTCATACCGCGGAACTACCATGGCGCCCCCCAGCGGAGTATGCAGCTGTCACACCACCTGTCGTGGTGTGACAGCTGGACGGGGAGATCATAGGAGAGGAGAGAGAGGGGAAGGGGACGCGGAAGCAGCTCCGTAGAGTAATAGATTCCTAGAGGAGAGAGGACGAGGATGCGCTGTGGGGGATGTGGGACGCGGGCGCCGCTCCGTAGAGTAGATGATTCCTAGAGTAGATGAAGGGGGTGAGCGTAGGAGAGCATAGGGGAAGGGACGCGGGAAGGAGGGACGGACTAAGCCCCCTCCAAACACAGGCAAGCAAGATTAAGGAATGGGGTCAACCTGGGCAACAGACACCACCTGCCTAGCCATTGCTAAGCAGCGTCTCTGTGCTCTCGGCCATGACTCAAGGAATGGGGTCAACCTGGGCGACAGACACCACCTGCCTGGCCATTGCTAAGCAGCCTCTCTGTGCTCTCGGCCATGACTTTGATGACTGTGATAGGGTTGACGGCCTTCATGTTACTATAGTGTTCTGGTTCGCATAATGGGTGCTTCCCTTACTTTTAAATACTATTAGATGCTTCGCATCTAATAGTATTTTTAGGTGAACCACGGTGTCCAACACATCGCACAGATTCATGAAAATTTTGGCAGCATGTGCACCAAGATTTAATGAGTTAGCTGTTGCCCTCAAGTGAATCCTAATTGTGGTGCCACCACAATGGTGAAAGCCATGTCCGTAGCGACTGAGTACATTGCATATTGTAATCCATGGTATGCGCAGAAGCGATATATATATATATATATATATATATATATATATATATATATATATATATGACGTTAGAGAACAGAGATTCGTCGTGGTTCAGATGCAATCCATTTATTCTAATGCACGCGCACTTCGTCGGTTTCTCCTACCATCGACTCGTTCATACGTTACACACACACACACACACATATATATATATATATATATATATATATATATATATGTACGTATGTGTGTGTGTGTGTGACGAACCACACGGGGATGGTGTGCATGTCTGTTTTGGCAATATATTTACTGTATAAATTTTGTTGTGGTTTTTAAAGACGTCGCGACTGCAGACGATGAAATTCACCCAAATGTCAGAGTAAGTAGTGTTTTCACGTTGATGTCAGCCCACGGTTAGTTCGGTTGCACAGAACAGAAATTTGCTGGTAATGTCTTTCAGTAAGTGCCGATATAGTGTGGTAAACAGCCTGACAAATGCCTTGATCCCGCGGCGGCACATCAGTCGCTATACTTTCACGCTATTGAGATGGCGTTGAGAGGTTCTATCCTGTACGCGGATGTGGTATTTTAAAGGGAGATAAAATGCAAAAAAACGCCTGCTACTTGGAATTAGGTGCGCATATGAGAACCCTCACAGGAAAGGATTCCATCTCTATCGCCAACTACGGCGTGCCTAAACCTTTAAACAAGTTTGACATATCAAATACAAAATGAAACGAATAATTATTAAATGCCCCGCATTTCTTAGCGAACTTCAACGACTTTAACGCTATCTATCTATCTATCTATCTATCTATCTATCTATCTATCTATCTATCTATCTATCTATCTATCTATCTATCTATCTATCTATCTATCTATCTATCTATCTATCTATCTATCTATCTATCTATCTATCTATCTATCTATCTATCTATCTATGTGTATGTCTGTCTGGCCTCCTATGACTTTGTGTTCGTGACCGCATCGTTAACCTAACAAAATTAGCATGGTATGACACAAGTGCATCACAAAAATAAATGGCAGGTCGTAACATGACAACCATAAAATGTATGACATGTGCATCATGACTAGCATGCCACATTTAAAAAAAATGAGTATCTGGGACTCTTTTCGGGGACTTCTGATTTGCCTCGTACACGACTCTCGTTAAAGAGGCAGAGTGACTCTCTTGGAGGGTCAGAGTCGGCGCACTCAGGAGAGTCCCCGGACCCTCTAAGGAAGAGTGGGAGGACTCTTATGCGAAGGATCACACCAACACTTCTGAGAGAGTCCACGACTCTGCCGGTGACTCTCCTACGTGGGTCGTTTGACACCCACCGAAGCGTCAAGCGGCTCTACGGCTATTTCAAGCTACTCAATTGACGCTTGTTCTACTTTTGCGCGACTACTGCTGGCAATAGTGAAGTATTCATTTTAAGCAACTCCATCAATACTTGCCGTTGTGCGCAGCGACTGCAAAAAAAAAAAAAAAAACGGATAGTTCAATTTTAGCATTATTTTAATAAAACTCGTCAAAACAACACACCATTTCCTGCAGAGTTGAATCAGTTGAGGTATTTCTCATTTAAATGCTTGTATGAGTATAACCAACCAAAATATGTGACGGTGACGTGGTTAGTGTCATGTCGAGCAAAATAAACTGCAAATATCGGTATCGTGTTTTCACATTTATTTCTTATGATTATGAATCTAAACGTCGCGAAGGTCGGAGGAATCAGACTTCTGATTTGCGATGTTGTCGCTCCTGTTCACCGTGAGCAGTCATGAAAAACAGTACCTGAAAAGAAGAACGTGATATCATGATGAGAAAACGGAATCGTAGGAAGAGTTGGCAAATCCTACACAATAAGTGATTTACAATACAACGAAACAACAAATGCAAACAGGCATGGTAAGGAACTGTGTTTTTTGCCGTTATCGGGTAAAACACAACTTCCAAATAGTAGCTTTTCTAAGATGTCACTTGGTGACAAACTTGCTGCACAAGATGATGTGAGCTTTTTTTAAACAAAACGAAAAATTCCCCATCTCCCGCTAAAGAGAACCATGTGTGGATGCGAAGCAGCGGGGAGATAATTAGCTTGGAGTGGGAGGAACGTCGCCACTCTCATTTCACGGCAGCGGTCCGGGCGCTCTTCGCGGCGCTGCACAGGAGACAGAATGAGGCGCGCGCGCTCCGTCATTTTCATACCGCGGAACTACCGTGGCGCCCCCCAGCGGAGTATGCAGCTGTCACACCACCTGTCGTGCGCGCCGCTCCGTAGAGGATTCCTAGAGGAGAGGACGGGGGGGACCGTAGGAGAGGAGAGAGAGAGGGGGAGGAGACGTGCATGCGCTGTGGGGGGTGTGGGCCGCGGGAGCCGCTCCGTAGAGTAGATGATTCCTAGAGGAGAGAGGGAGAGAGGACGCGCATGTGCTGTGGGGATGTGGAACGTGGGCGCCGCTCCCTAGAGTAGATGATTCCTAGAGTAGAGGAAGGGGTGAGCGTAGGAGAGCATTGGGGAGGGGACGCGCATGCGCTGTGGGGGGGTGGGGGGACGCGGGGGACGCTCCCGTAGAGTAGAGGATTCCTAGAGGAGAGAAAGGGGGTGAGCGTAGGAGAGAGAGGGGGGAGGGGGACGCGCATGCGCTGTGGTGGTGTGGGACGCGGGAAGGAGGGACGGACTAAGCCCCCCTCCAAACACATGCAAGCAAGATTAAGGAATGGGGTCAACCTGGGCGACAGACACCACCTGCCTAGCCATTGCTAAGCAGCCTCTCTGTTCTCTCAGCCATGACTATGATGACTGTGGTAGGGTTGACGGCCTTCATATTACTACAGTGTTCTGGATCGCATAATGGGTGCTTCCCTACTTCATGAAAGTGGCCGGACGCGGAACATGGGACACGGGACGCGGGACGCGGGAGGGACGGACATAGCCCCGAGCATAAGATGCCTCGCATCTAAAAGGAAATTCTTTTAGGCTGCTCTGCGTGGGTGCCACTCACCTCTTTTCCTACGCCGTCATGTCCAACCAAACGAAATATGGGACCGACTGCCTCGTTCACCGGGCGAACGCCGCTGTTGCTTTTCCCATCAGTAGTGATGAGGCGGCAGACCACAGCGACACCTTCGTTTCCCCGATTATGGCTGTCAACTGGAGTGAAGAGGCTAGAGAAGTCATCCGGGATTCTGGAAATAATCAACACACAAACACACATCGGCTGATTAGTTTAATTTAAACCACCTTTTGTTCAACACACCGTTAGTGTACGCACATCTGACACGAGTGTTTCGTTTCAAATAATTTTACAACGAAAAGAAATTTTCACGTAAAAGAAGGCCGGGACCTCGTTTCGCCATAGGCAGTGCCTATGCAAGAATGCAAGCTATTCTTTTCTGAGAAATCGCTTCAAAATTTGCTTTCAGACCAAGCCCGGCTTTGCGCTGGCATATTCCGACAATTAAGCCCATCCTCCGGCAGTCAGGGCCACGCCGTGAGCGGTTACTGACCGCGTATTTTACAAACGTAACCCTTCCTTAAATACTCAGGTAAACACATGCAAGTAAGAACGCCCGAACGACACCAATGCGAGCGGACGCCGTCTACATTGACATCAGACATGGCATATGCTAGAATTACCGCACATTGCTCCCGCTGTCATGTATACTGACTCGATTCTTTTATAACGCCGAAAGTCATCGCAGATGTAGGCAAAGCACGAAAACAGCAAATAGCAACGAGGGAAAAGAGCGCACGGCGGCGGCAGCAACAACACGCGCCGTCGAAAATCTAGAGCTTTTCCCGTTGCCGGCGAGGCGAGTCCTAAACATTTAAGCGACTACCGCGTACGTGCTGAAAGCATCATACTACATCTGCACCTCAAACTACCGTCTTTAGGCCAACAAATGCCATTATATACAGTCCGTGTAGGTGCCCTGTACACAGACTTTTTTTTTCACGTTTACACACGCGGAAGCACGCTGCACACTCGAGTATCAATGGAAATGCTATTATGACGTAGACTAAAGCGCACCTCAAAACGATATCCAGCACCTTCATCAGTGCAGACAGAATGTGCGATCAGAAAATAGTGGCCCTTGATACGGGATTGCAGTCACTTGCACAACAACGCGCATAGCGGTCTCAGCTCGTTAAGTAACAGTTTTAATTGGGCATCTGCAACAGCCCCGCGGACGCAGCTACCGTTGGAAATGGCTGCCAGCCTACTTCCGCAGAGCTGCCGCAGACGCCCAGCTAAAGCTGTGTAATTCGTACATACGAAAGCAGTACACTCACCGTTAACAGGCGCACGTTGTTCGTGTCCGCTGCTCCATAAATATTCCTCACTCCAAGCGTCACTTCGAGCACGGAGACTGGCGTGCAGTGACTGAAGGTACGCATGTTCGCTCGAACTGAGAACTACAAGACACGCGACCAGCGACCAGCGCTGCCAACGCAACGCATTCCAAAAGACGGAGGCGGCGAGGCAGCGGAGGCGCCGCGCCGGCGGCGACCCCAGAGACACTTCGGCGCCAGGGCTCGCGGGCCCGCCACAACGACACCGAATGGCAAGCGCGCGATATGTATGGCGTATACGGCGGCGCCTTCATCCCGGAAGCCAATCGCAAGGCGCTTCACGAGAGCGTTGTGACTCCTTTCAAATGCTAACTCTCTTTCTCTGCCTCTACCTCCCAAAAGGGGTCAAGTGACTACCCGAAGGTAATCACGGTGTTATGACCCTCTTTTGAGTCCTTTTCTTCTTAGAGTGCATGGTCTTGGTGCTCTCGCGGCCCTCTCACTAACATCAACATTTCGAAAATTGGTACGGTATGACGTGAGCGTATGGTGAACATAAATGACTGGTCGTAACATGAAAATCATGTCGTGCATGCTATGAACGTCATGACTTAGATGATACGGTCTTGGTGCTCTCGCAGCACTCTCATCAACTTCGACATTACGAAACATGTGCGGCATGACATGGAGGGAAGAAAACAGAAAGGCAGAAGGCAGGGAGGTTAACCAGAAGAACTTCTTGTTGGCTAGGCTACACTGGAGATTAGGGAAGGGGAATAGACAGATGAGCATGCGAGGAGAGTGAAGAGAGGAAAGAAATAAAGAAGGTAGGCCATAAATTTATTGCAGCTTGTGGGAATGAACCGCATGTCAGAGGCGTTCGCCTAAGCCTGTCGTTCTCAAAAAGCACATGAGTGCTTTGATTGCCTTGTGGGCCGTTGAGAGATGTGGATAGTGCTGTTGTATTACCTGCATGGAAAGTGGCCGGTCAATCCTGACTGCCTGTCAAACATAGGGAGAGGTTGTAACGTAAAAATTATGGCTAAATCTTATGTAAGTCATGCTTTTATGGCATATTGTTTGTGTTCTCGAGGTCCTTTTATTAACTTAATCTATATTGCAATGTTGACATGGCATGACATGGGTCAAATGTGTATATCGACGGCAGGTCGCAATATCAAAATATTGATAGGCATGTCATGTACCGCATGATTTACCCATCGCAATTCAGGTCTGTCTCTGGTTTAATTCACGTGATGTCAACCAAAATTTATTTGCCATCACACGAGTGTATATGACATAAACGTGAAATGCGATGACATGAGCATTTATGAGCCCTAACGTGAAAATTTTGTGATGAGTGTCATGTACGTCATCATTCATGCGACATGTATTTAGTGCTTTCGCTGTGTTTTATTACGTTGATATATACTAATATTTGAATGGCATGAGTATGATAAACATGAATTGCATGTATATGAGAACATATATCCTATGCGTCGTATATGCGTGAACATACGTTTCATTATCTAGCTATATGCCAGAATATCCGTGCAATCATGCACGACAAAGATAGGATAGTGAACGACATGTCATCGCATAAATACCCTGATTTATTTCAAACTAAAAACGTGTGGTGTAAGCAACGCGACTCACTACCTGCTTCCCGTTACGTCAGTTCCTGCAAAACGTGAGATCCGCCGGATGTTCTGACAATGGGAGATGCCATTGGCCATGATATCAGGCACATCTGTATGCTAAATATGGTTGACATAGTTGAAGTATCATTACGCCAGGGTGCCTTCTAGCAATTCTCTTGAAGCAATTTTGTTGTTTATCTCGCGGCCTCCGTTATTGTGGGACGAGGCCGTTGCTCGCGCCGGCTGGTAATAGCTGAGCCCTCTTACTTATAGATATTTTCGATGTTGTATTTAGTGTTAAACCTCTATAATTTGCTTAAGACACCCTGTGACGTCTTAGACATGCAGTATACGGCACAAAAGGCGTCTCTTTTGTCAGCTTAAATTGAGACTCATGAAGCTAATCACGCTTCGCGCAATGGGCCTGAGCGCTACAGCTTTGCTTTTCTTATCTTGCGTTTCACTTGCTTGAGCTTACGGCTATCTGGCTGGAATATAAACAAAAATTTCATGACACTGTAAATTCCAAAGTGTGTTCGGCGAAAACCTGTGGCCATTCGACTGACTATGTCATGTCTTTCTTTACACTCCCAGTGGAATGACACATAAACGGAATGTGTGCGTGTTTTCTTTTTAAATGCGAAGCATTTATTTGCGTACTGTAAGCACTTTTGCGTTTCTATCTATCTATCTATCTATCTATCTATCTATCTATCTATCTATCTATCTATCTAGCCGCCTACGTCTGGGTGCTCTCGTGATGGCCTCCTTAAATTGGGGTAGACCAGAATTTGTATGGGAGGGTAAGAGGTATTGACGAATATGTCTGGCTGGTCATGACATGAATAACGTGAAAATCCCGTCGCGTACGTCGTCAAACTAATTTCTCCAGACACGTGTGGCTCATACCCGTATACCACGGGCCGCGGAATACGGGTATGCGCCACAGGACTTTGACGATTTATATCTACCCAGGAACGGCGAGCACAGGCATTGGTAATTTAAATGTGAGAGCGTTAAGAGAAAGTGACATCAGTGGCGTTGAGACTGGTAATTTAAAGGTGACAGCGTTAAGAAAAACGGACACCGGTGGCATTGACGCCAGGAATACAAAGAATAGGAATCAGAGTCCCAACAGGAATCGAACCCAAGAATTCTGCGTGGCAATCAAGCATTCTACCACAGCGCCACGTCAGGTCTCGGAACTGCTTTGGAAGAACACCCTATGCAGGCGTAATGTTGGTGAAACGTATACTGTGGTTGCAATGCTGGCTATCTAATTTTATAAACATTACATACGTACTCCTACGACGAAGGAGTCATGTCGGGTTAACGTGCGTTGTATACTTAAGTGCCATCCACTGTAGTTGGTTTACGTAGCACTATCCAGGGCTACCATCCTTGCAAGCACAAGCACATATACCAGCTTACGGCTTCTGGTGTTGGCAATACCCATGTTTCTGTTGGCATCGTTGCACAACTGTAGACAACTGGTTATATGAAACATATGCGACTGTTCAACATGTCTGTGCGTGCAACAATTGTACAAATCTTTAGCGTCATTTCATAACGTTTCGCTCAATAAAAAAATTACAACCAAGTGACCTTACGTCCGGATGCTTCGCATAACATCGATTCCCATGGTACTTGGGATCTGCCTAATTTTTTTAAATTTTAACCGCGAATATCAGCAAGACTAATCTGCCTCCGTTTCGCATGCGTTCGTATTCTCGGGCTTTGTGGATCGTGCAGACGCCATCCACGTTCCAGCGCTGATAAGGTCCATTTATCCGCTCGCGCGATAGGGAGACGCCACAGCTGGCACTGTGCCAGGAGGCCGGACGGACACCACACACCGCGTGTATCAGCCATTAAAGCCTTTTGCCTTAAAACTTCTGTCATGGGAGTCGGTATAACATGAAGGTGAAATGTGTCTTCACAGAGGTAGTTGAGCGATTATTGTGCAATGTTTCGCCACACGGACAAAGGAATGAATGCTATAGCAACAAATTGTTATGTCACACCAAAAACGGCAAGCAGCTCGAAATGTGCATCGCCCTCCTCAAGCAGAAGGGACACACGAAAAAAAATCACTCACAGGACGAGCGTGGTCTCACAGCTCGCCACTTAAAGCGCTCGGCTCATGCACGAAGGGCGCACGAAACGAAAGCACAAGTATACGCAGGGCGAGCGTGAACTAGCAAGCGTCACAACTGTAAGGGTAGGTACTCACCTAGTGGCAAAAACGCGAGCGACACGCCGCGACACGAACGCACGCAGACGCGTGCGTTCGTGTTTCCATTCGCGTTTTACGCTACAAGGCAGTGATACCTGGAGTCTCGAGTTGTATAAGACTTCAAGAATTGCTCGCCGCGTAAAACGCGAATGGGAACGGGAACGCACGCGTCTGCCGCGAGCGCGCATGCCGCACGCGGCGTGTCGCGCGCGTTTCTGCCGCTAGTGAGTACGTACCCTTACTTCTTTGTCTGTGAGCAGCCCGCTCCATTCGTAAACGCGGCCGCTGCACAGAGCGAAGGGACCTTCGCGCTCCTTGTAACTTCAGTGCAAAGCCGCGGTGAAAGCACAAGACGTACAAACAGCCCTCATAATGAGATAAAAGCGCGCGAATTGCAACGCGCGGGGCGCCCACCTTTAAAGCCCGCCACCCGTGCCCTTCGTGCCATTTCGCTAGTGATAATGAAAACAGGCTGGATCCACCAAGCTACGAGTAGTGCCAACGGTAAATGGTGTATATAAATAGCTCGCGGTTAGTAAGCAAAAGAACGAACGCTCTGTGGCCTACTGTGCGATGTCAGTGCACGTTAAAGAACACCAGATGGTCAAAATTTCCGGAGCCCTCCACTACGGCGTCTCTCATAATCATATCGTGGATTTGGGACGCAAAACCCCACATATTATTATTATTATTAACCCTCTGTGACCGAGTCGATTCGCGCCACGCGTTGTGGAGCGAGGGGTCGTAAGTTCGACTCCCGGCGACGGAGTCTTTTTTCTAGTTTTTTCTTTGCCACGTGGTCATGTGTACTTTACAACGTCACATCCGTGACGGAAATACGCCAGTGGAGCGGTGGAGGAGCTCGGCGTAAAACACTTTCATCTTAAACTGAATAAACGATCTCAGAACGGCACTACATCTAGCTGAAGCAGCTTTCTATGGGCCAACAATCAAAATTATAGTTTAGTATATACTACGTCAGTATAATATTAAAATGAGGCACGCAACATAGCACTAGAGCTGCCGGACTCAGCCTGATGAACCCTTGCTTTCCATAAAAAAACATGGTTGAACCCAATGTCATGGGAATCGTTAAAACACGAACGTGAAGGGTGTCTTTACAGAGGTTGTTGAGGACTGATTGTTCATTGTTTCGCCTCAAGGGCGAAAGAATGAATGCTATAGCAACACATTATAATGCCACAGGAAGAACGGCAAACAGCTTGAAACTTGCAGCTTACTCCTCAAGCAGAAAGGTCGCACGAAAGGAACGTACACAAGACGAGTGTGAACTGATAATAATATCTGGGGTATAAAGTCCCAAACCATGATATGGTTATGAGAGAGCGCCGTAGAGGAGGGCTCCGGAAATTTCAGCGCTACAAGTGTCCACAATGCAGATGCCAACGCTGTTTTTAATATGTATTTTTCTTTTGAACTGTGGCACGTGGACTGACGCCTCTGCGTCTCCTGTGACGCGGTGGCGCCTGACGCAAACTGTACCCCGTGTTCTTTTTTTTTTCCCTCTAGATCTTGACTGGGGTCCGAAGACAGCCACTGTTTCGTGCTCGTCTCAAGGGAAGTTTTCAATTTGAAAGAAAATGTAGGAGCGTTGCGTAATCGAAAACATGCTCAAGCTCCTCTGACATCTGCGTACCGCGAGCGGTAAACGGTGCATATAAATAGCTCGCCGTCAAAACGCCGGCACAAGTATGGCGCGTGGCTGTGTTGTCTAGCGCACCGGGCTGCGGAGCGAGGGGTCGCTGGTTCGAAGCCCCGGTCAGCTGCTTTGGAACTTTTTTATTCTAGTTTACTTTCTTTGTGCCTTTATATATATCTCTATAACTACATATACATATCCGGAACAAGCCAGCGACAGCAAAAATCAACTAAGAGTGTCCGTATAAGTGCATTCGCAATAAGGGACACCTGTATAGCCATAAATTGAGGTAGCACACGTTGCACTGTTGAGAAACCAGAATGGTAGACATATTATCAATGCTTCAGACCCTCATTCTTATAAATTGCTACCTGCGTATACGGTTGTCATGAAGAAGGTCAAGATTCGAACATAATCAAGACCTAATTGTTTGCCAAAATTTTTATAAGACTGTCACAGTGACAGAACCGCATACTACTGCCAGTAAGGGTATTAACGTTTACTAAATCTGATATATTGAATTGTAACGAGAGCGTTTACTACCTCTCGGAGAGAGCAGTAATAGAGGCCTATTACATAAGGCAAAGGGGCGACGCTTGCGTCAGCAACGCTTCCGTATCTCTTCAAGATAAAGAGATTAGCTACCTCTCAATTACGTAAAATTTAGTAAATCGTTAGCAAGTGGTAGTAAACTTGAACTTCGCGTTCTAAATGCTGCAGTTACTAACCCCTTACTGCGTTTTTATTTAAAGATGTGTTATAGGGGCGCTGAAAGCGCCTTCACAATATTTCAATCAATATCAACATTAAATACCATGACTTTTAAAAAAATACCTAATTACACAATGCCATCTTGCAAACAATGACATCAACTAATTATTCGTTGCAACGCTTCTCCTTATTCATTTTTTTTAAGTGTTATTTGTGCTTCGAGATTCCCGAGAACGATGGTCCGTCCAAGCGCTTAACAGGATTAGCCGTCCGTTAGCGCTGGATAATAAGACTCGCACTAGCACATGAACGCACACATCGCTATACAGACGCTGCACAAAATATCCGCTATGGATGCTGTAAAAGATTATTTTTCTTCTGCTACATCACAGATACGATCCTGATCGTCCAAGGAACTAACAGCTGCTTCGAACCGGACAACAGATGTCCCAGAGCTACGAAAGGACCACGTTCCACAATATGGCTTCAGCAAAAAGGACAGCCAGTATGTTACAACATCTCGACCCCAGGCTGTCTAGGACATGGATTTCCTAGACTTGGTGATTGTTTAGACTGGTGCGTCGGCGGTGGTGATTAAAACATCAACAGATTCCGGGAAAATAAAGTGCCTCAAACGTAAAGTGACATATTTGTGCAGTTGTGGAATCTTAGGGAATACGTTGCTTGGTTGGTTGGTGGAATTTAACGACCCAATGCCATTCAGGCTGTGAATGATCCGCAGTGGAGGGCTCCAGATGATGTAGATTATCTGGGATTCTTTGACATGCACTGAAATAAGACACTCCACGGGCATCTAACACCTCGCGTGCATCGGAAATGCGACAAATTTGACTAGGATCGAACCCGCATGTTTCGGGTCATTAGCTGAGCACCGCAACGACTGGACCACCGCGGCGACCCCACTCATGAAGCAAACAATTTCCCTGGAAGATATAACCCCTTCAGGTGCTGATTATGATGCCATGTCTGAAAATGCATCCAATTCTCACTGCATGATTCCAAGGCACTCAGTATTATATATGCAGAAAGAAAATGAAGGAATGTGTTGTCTTATGTGATATTTAGTAATTAATCTAAACTAGCTTCTAATTAAATATTAATTATTCTTCAATCAGTCAGCTTCAATCCTTGCATAAAGAGAATCAAATATAACGCCCAAATTAAATGCATAATTTCTATTTTGTGTGCATTCGTTTCGAGCAACGAAAACAAATCATCTTGACGTTGGTCCTGGAACGCGACGCTTCGAACAATCGTCGAAAATGGTAGTGTCTCCAGCAAAGTGATCCTTTGCAGCAATATGTAGCACAATGAACTTAAATGACCGCTATAGCTGTCCACTCGGCAAGCCTGCGTGAGTGTGCACACTGCCTTTCAAGCCATTTGAAGAAACACGGAAGGCTTGACGCGCCTCCGAAGTTACTGTGTACACACCGCCGCTGAAAGGGATAAGCTTTTCTTGAGATAACAATTAGATGGACCCTCTCGGCGGGTTTTTTTCAGATGGCGTCGGTGCCACTGTGCCGATCCATATATATATATATATATATACAAAGGAGAAAGAGGAACCAAAGGGGAAGGAAGGGAGATTAACCGTGCGTTTCCTTGGTTGGCTACCCTACACGTGGGGAGGGTGAACGGGAAATAATAGATAGGAAAGATTGCCTATCCCATCTCTCATATATGGGTCATATCCGCGCGGAATTAGGTGTAGGTTTCGAGAAAGATACTGATACCGGTCTGCAGAATGAATGAAATTCTGAAGCACATTGGTTTTATTCTATAGTGAGGCTTCAACACATAATGACCGTATAGGTGCCTCAAGAAAGAAATGCTTGAGACCACTCTCGTTTTGTTAGCTCCGCCGGGAAAATCGTTATTATTCGCAATAAACGGTTAAAGAACGTCAAAAACATTCAGCAAAGTCAAAAATGTTTATTTCTTGCGACGCCCCTGGCCACTAGCAAAAGGTTCGCAGGCTGCAAGCGGCCTGTGGGCCACGTATTTCAGACCCCTGCTCCACACAGTTACAAAGCATGGCGTGTGGCTATCATACCTTATACACTTCAGAAAAGGCTTCACAACAGGCTCATCGGCACACTTGATGTAGAAAAAGTAAGAATGTCTCGGGCCCAATTTTTTTTGTAGATTTCCAACACTGGAGTTAAAGTGCGGGGGTAGGTGCCTATACATTGAGAGCACGTGTGTAGAGCCGGAGAAGTTGTCTTGATCCTACGCAGGTCTATAGAAAGGCAATTCAGTTGTCTGTCAAGTGATCGGGAATCACCGGAACAAGCTATCTTGTTAGAGATATAATAATGTTTGCGAAAGTCAGCATTATGCGTAGCTTCGAATGTACGCCTTTATTTTTCCTTTCTCGTCAACTTATTTAAATTCTGATAACGCCTGCAGGTGTTTCAATGGACCACTTCTGTTTTGTTATGCAACACCTTTTTTATATTGGTCAATATCTAAGCTCTGTACAGAAGATTCACTTGTATATTAGCTGGGGACAACTGCAGAACATAGGATCGTTATCACTATACTTCGTCTGTTAACCACCACCATGGGGACATCCGAAACACGTTCATCACTGTTCGTTTGCCTAAAAGTCATCGTGCACTGGAAGGCCCAATAACTCGTTCAGTTTGTTGTCGGGTACTCTTTGTGATGTTGAGGTTAGTAAATATTTTCTAGCATTCGCAGCTAGGGTGTCCTTCAAAATTTCCGAATGCGCTTGGAGTGTGGAGTGTTTTGTTGTGTGGAAATCAAACAAGCCAGCAGAAATGTAATTGTATTCGCATTCTGTGTGTTTGGCAACGAATCAGCGTGGCTACTGCTTTACTGCGATCCGTAAGTAAATATAGATGTTTTAAGTATTCCCTGCCTGATGTGTATAGTCTTATTTGTGATACAAAACTTTGATCCATCATTAACCGCTTGTACTACTGTTGTTGTGAAATTGTTTTCTCTGTACACCCATCCATGCTGATGGAAGGTCACGAAATTGTATCGTAAGAAGAGATTTATTGCTTTGAATGTCGACTTTCGATGACTGGTAGAGTATTTGGTCAAGATAACCAGGATCTGTATTTCAGCTACCAAGACACCAATACATACAGTTGGACATCGATTTCAGCCCCGTGCCTTTGCAGTCAGTGGCCATGATACGGTAACATTCTGATTTATCCTTGAGAAACCAAAAGGGACGTTGTGAATTCTTGTTTCCTCTTATACATCCTCCTTTTTGGGGGCGTACATCTATCCACGTCAGTCTTGGCTGTCGAAAGCTCTAAAGGAAACACAAGAAATATGCACTCGAAAGCCGTGACAAAGCATGCACAAGTTATTTTTAGGTAGTAAAATAATTGCAGGGTCACCGTCGACAGCCATTAAAATTTGATTTCCTCAGAGCTCTTCGCGGCCAGCAATGCACATAAACATTTTTGGTAAACTGGCTTACTGTCAGCAGAATATATTTATATTGATAATCCGCATCATCTGATGTCTACCAGCTCATTGATAACCTTTCAAACCTTCGAGTAAAATTGTCTGAATGCGAGAAAAATGATTGGCGTGGAAATTGCACGTGCACCGCTTCCGTCAGCTGATGTCTGCTAGCAAATAGAAACGTTAAAAAACCTTCGAGTAAGATGTTCTACAAACGAGGAAAAATATTGTCGTAGAGTTTTAACGTGCACCACCTCTCAGAGGTATTATTTAGATTGGCACAGCTTACCAACTGCTGTTTACATTATAGGTATGTTCTTATCGCCGTATTCCAACACTACTTCGTTGTGTTTGAAACTTGCGGTCAATATTTGGAGAAGAAACACCCACTTATACGAATGTAATCTTTGGGGGATAGGACAGTTGAGATGCATTTGAGGAAATACGGGTCATTTTTTGGTACGTCAATGGTAAACCAAAATTTTCCCTACTTTTCCATGTGCTGCTCAAATTTGTAGTGTGGCACCACCGCCTGGAGGTTCGTGTGATGAGTTGTTTTCAGCTGTGTTTTAATATTTGGCGAAAAACTGCCATATTAAGCTGTCATGGCTGATAATGCAGAATAAATCATAGTAGGAGTATATCGCAGAGTTCAGGGAAGCGCATAGACGGAAATAAGCTTAAATAGCAGTAGCATTGAATTTTGGAGAGTTGGTTACTATCATGCAGAAGTTACAATGCGTCCAAAAGACACAAGCACAGTAAAGTAGACAAACGTATGTCGCCGTCACTGTGTATGTGTCTTTTCTGCACACTCTCAATTCCCCACACAAAGAAAAGAGGCCTCAAAGGTGAGAAATTATGAATGCAACTCATGTGTAAGCTTAAGAAAGCTTCGCATTCATGTGTTGGCTTCATTCACGCTACGAATTGGTGCAGTGGTGTTGTCACCAGTACCAATTTCACTGCCGAAGGCACATGGATGGTTCGGCCAAGCTTGCTGAGTGATCTTCAGTGCCCGCGCAATATTTTTCTATGCATGCACAATTAGTACTGTTCCAAACCGCGGTCGGTGGCTCTAAAGAAACGGTAGGCTTCATAGGTCTTCAAACGGTTCCCGAAGGCGAAAACTACCACAAGTAAAAGATCTTTGGGGTAAACTTGAAGGCTACCTTCGTGATAGTACCGAAAATTTGGCGAGATGCAGTTAATTTTAGGCCATGTAAAACGTGCTACGGGAGGGCAAGCACGCGCATAAAGGAAATGAACACGGGGTGCATCAGTGATGTTTGTGTGCACACATTCCGGGGTCGTTGCAGAATCACAGATGGTGACATAGCTAAATTGCATTTAAAGTGTGCGCCACTGTTCCTACTATCGGGAGCGCAGAGGACGGCTGAACGCGGTCCCACTATTCTTTTTTCCATGAACGCTCTGTTGTCAAGTAGGTTTAAAGTCTCAAGTCTCTCGGTAATGAGAGACCTTCTATGAGAATATATGCGACGCTTTTGTCTCAGTTACATTCGCTGCCCGATGAATTGTCCGTTATAGGAGTGTACGAACAATACAGCCGTTTGTGGCGCACACGCTCAAGAATCTAGTTGCGTCGCACTGAGAGCAACTAGGTGGTACTTTCAGCCGCCCTAAATAGCCGCTGGATTACAATTGTCACTTGGGGTATACCGATGAATTTGAATCTGTAACGTTCTGCGACTAAAAAAATGCCATTTGCGATACACACAATAACACCACTCTTAGCCTCAACTTGAACTATGGTCGCAATTTTAAGAGAATAGATGTTACGACTGATATCAAGGGAGGTGAAAGGGCACACTAGATACCAAGCCATGATTAATCCCTCGAGCTATCGAGAAAGGAATAGGTCAATCATCCTTACTGATTCATGGATCGTCTTCGAATGGTGGGCAGACAAGCGTTCCAGAGACACGGGGGTTCTTCCCAAACCGCAAGAAAACACATGTTCAATGGAATATCTCAAGTAGACAAGCCTATTCGTGGGAACTAGGAACATATTCAAACAGAATTAAGAGTGATCTAGAAAACCCCAATTCCACATAGTAGAGTAGAGTAGATTGTGCAATGGCAAAGAAGATTACAACATTGTGGTGGCGGCGGAGAAGAGGAACGGCGTTGCATGAAAGCTTTCCCGCATACTTTTTCTAACACGACATCTACTTCCTTTGATTGCAGCGTATAATTTAAGCGAATTAAGATGTTTCATGTATTAAAGCGAGACATGTGACAATGTTCACAATGTTGGCACATTGAACTCACCGACTGCGATGAGAATGAAGGTTAAGAGAAGCGCAGCCTTCATAATTCATATGAAAATATTTCTAGCGCTTGTATTCAAAAACGGTGTTCGTAGTTGAATATGTCCCGTACTGCCATTAACCTTCCTTTATAGGGCTTTGTTTCGGTATTATGAGGAATTTTCTCAGCAAGTGAGTGAGCTAGGCAGTAAGAATAGTAACATGTCCACAGGAGGTGCTTTTCATATAAAGCTTGTTTACGTAACGGAATGTCAAGCATATGCACCGGTGGGGATTTTGTGTGTGGGCATTCAATCACATGCACTCCAAAAAAGAGCGAAAATAGATCCGTGCTTCACGGCTACCCA